>JALPQD010000169.1:1270193-1542693 GCA_023101885.1 Typhlomys cinereus
CCATGAGGCATACAAGCCATGCCCCCAAGAATGACTGCAAGAGTGGGCAGTTTCACACTCATATATACTGTACATGTGCATGCCTGGGATAACTTTTAATTTATATATTAGTCCCAGTGAGAAATGAACAGGATCACTCATGACAAATAGAATTATAACCATGCACTATGTTAAAAGTCATGCTACACTTATGAATTGCATATTTCTGTAATTTCCACTATTGTCTGCTAGAGTTACAACAAAGGAAGGAAATCCTGCTATATTAAAACTCACTGAGCTATACATATTAAAACCCACATGTAGCCTGTACCTTCATTTCATGAAAAGATTTGTTGAAAGAAACAAATTCCAGCAATGTATTCCATTCACATAACATTCCAAAACAGTGAAAATGGGGACACTCAATACATGTGCATGCACACGCATACACACGCACACACAGAGGTAAAGTGGATCATTCTATTTCCCATTGTGAAATTGTTTTCTGAATAATCTGCCAGAGCTGAAGACTGAGGAGAGACCACTTAGGGAAGCTGTTATTTTTTTCCTCATAAAACTAGAACTATTTCACACTTGAAAATCTGTGTCCACTATACCTGATCAAAATAAAGACCAAAAAAAGGGGGGGGATTACCATATGCAGCTTGGTGATGTGGGATTCGGCAGAGGGTCGCTGGCATTCATTTCAAATAGAAAACCATGTTTAATGAATCAATGTATCTGAAACACACAGAGACAGTGGTGAAACACTGGTATCTGGTAGGCAGTTAAAAGCTTCAAAGAACACAGAAGAAAAATACTATAAAAGCTTTAAATGAGAAAGGAGATGGATTTGCCACAGAAACAGATTCCATACTTTGCTAATTACAAGCCTCACTTCCCACAAATGTGAAATCAGACTCAGAGTTGTCTCATTAACCAGCACACACAGAACTCTCCGCAGTGGCTGACTGTGGTTCAGTACAAATCAAGAAACTTAGGACTTGCCAACTGTCCCCTCAGACTGTGCCCGGCCAGAGAGGTTCCGGGTAACCCATAGCTCTCTGTGCTCTGCAGCTCTGGGTGCTCCATGGCTCCCCGGGCGGGCCATTTTGCTTTCAGGGTTCTGCTTGTAATATTTACAGAACAGGCAGACTGGTAAACAGTTTCACACAATGAGGTGTGAGAGTTGATAGGGTCCTATTCAGGCTCTGAACTCCCCTGATGAGCTGCCAAAAGTTGTTATGAATGAGCCAGCTGACAGGGTGATGGCTGATAAAGGAAAAACAAACAGCTCGGGTAATTCATGAAAACACACAGCGCCAAGACAAATCCGGGTGGCGAGTGACAGTTGAGATAATGGAATTTGGGACGCTTTTCTTAAGGGATCGTCTCTGGGCAGCCGTTCTGTTAATGGATACTCCTTTCATGTAGCTGGATCTTCAACTTATTTCTACCAAAAAATATTATGATGATATCTGGCAGAAGACTGCTCACTTTGGACTTTCATACAGTGGTCAGTTTTCCAAACTATGGCCACTTCCCGGAGCAATCAGAATCTTAGTGGATATAGAACCATGTCTGTCATTTAAAGAAATAAAATGTCCTGTTTCCAATTCCATTACCAGAAGCATTTTTGAAGCATTCTTCCCTTGTTCTTTCATTTATAAACCGTTGCCACAAACCTTTGATTAGAAATAAATACTGGCTCACACACTTCAACTGCTAATACTGTTCAAAGAAAACAGTTTAGATGTGGTTGGAGTTGATCTCCAATCCACATGGCCCATTTTTGGTTCATTTCTGTAAATCGGGCATGACGGAGCAGAAAGTATCAATTTGTCAATGTTTTGCCTTTGTTCCCAATGGCTTTTTATGAAATGTATTGAGGTTTCTGTAAAAAATGGCTTATTTCTTAAATGTTTGAGAAAGCATATAAAGACATTATAAGTATGCATATGCATGCACATAAATTCTATCCAGTATACAAAGAGAAAAGGAAGGAAAGAAACAGGAGAAAGAAAAGAGACAAGTCTGGGATAGAGGATCGTGTGTGTGTGTGTGTGTGTGTGTGTGTGTGTGTGTGTGTATGTGTGTGTGTACATGCACATGTGTGTATATGTGCATGTGCACATGTGTGTGTGTAAGTGTATCTGTTCTGTGTGTGTATATCACTATGTGTGTCCATGTATGTATGTGTGTCTATATATGTGACACATGGCCTCCCATGAACTGGGCTCCATATGCTCACAATGTGGACAACTCCCTGTGGACAGCCACTTGTGGTTCAGGCTCCATGTGCTCACGTGAGGATGGCCTCTCTGGACCGGGACTTCATGTGCTCACAATGTAGATGGCACGGCCTCCTGTGGGCAGGGCTCTGTGTACTCATAACGTGAGCAGCCTCCCTGGGCCTGGACTCTATGCTCACAATGTGCATGGCTCCTGTGGGCGGGGTTCCATGTACTTACACCATGAACTTACTCAGTCTCATAGAAGATGGACAAAACTACCATTCTTTAGCTTTATCAGAGTCTTAACCATGTCCTAAATATATTTTCTTTAATTGAGCATATTTTATCATCCAGTTAAAAAATTAAAATATAAAGGTCGGAGGTAAACATACTAGGGGAATGTCCAAGGGAAAGAGGAGGGAGAAAGGGGCAGCTATGATCAAAATGAATTGTATCTATGAGTGAAATTATAAAGAATAAAAAATATTTTTCAAAAAATATTTTATGTTACGTCTCCTATCTCAATCCCCAATTTCTGCATATGAAGTAAGGAAGAGGTTGAGATTCTTTGGCTTTTGTTTTTAACATGGCTATAGCTAATGGGCTTATGTGTTGCCAACTTTCATTTTTCCATTGTAATGTATGATGTGTGTGTGTGCGTGCGCACACCTTTCTTGAAAAATCACTTGATCAGGGTCCAGTGTGATGGCTCTGGAGGGGAAGGCACCTAAGCACAAACCTGAATTCAACTTGCAGAACCCACATGGTGGAAGGAGAGAACTAATGCCAGAATGGTACACATGCGCCACTATATTCTCTTCAATCTCTCTCTCGCTCATAAAAAAATAAAATTAAAGGAGATCGGTTGACCACAAATCCACAAGTCTTGATAGCAGGAAATATACTTTCCAAATTTGTCTTTTAAAAGATGTTTTGAATATTCTTTTCCTTTTTGCATATTAATGTATTACTTTAGTAGCAATGGGAGGGGGGAAAGCAGTTATTCTGGCTCACGGTTTCAAAGGGTCTGTCATGCCCAGAAGGCAATGACAGCGGAAATGGCTTTGGACATGCTACTGGAAGCTTCTGGTAGCAGCTATTCACAAGGCTGTGGACCAAGGAACAGAAAACTGCACCAGCATGGAGACCTATATATTTAAGCTGAAATAACCAGGTCTTACCTACTAAAGGCTCCACAGCCTTCAAAATTGCATACGGGCTCAGGACCAAGCCTGTAAAATTGGATCCTATGAATCAAACCACAACATATACTTTTTACCATCAGCTTGTTAATTTCTGATGAACACCTTCCTGGATATGTAACATCACAAAAGCACAAAACAAACAAAAAATCATTCATCTATAAGGAGAATATTTTTTATCTACTATCTTCCTGTGATGGGTAGCAATTTTCTTGTTAACTCTTATGTATCTTTGCTAAATTTAAGCTATGTTTTTACTATTCTTATTCATAGGAGTGCTTTTTAATTTTATTTAAAATATTTTGCTGATTAAAAATAGAAGTAGTATCACTTTTTGTGCCTTGAGCTTGGTACCTGAAACTATGGTGAATTTAGCATTATTCAGTTTCTATGGTAGATTCTTTAAAGTGTCATGTATATGAGCAAAAGAACAGTTTCTTCTTCCTTCTGTTTTAGCTTGTGTGTCTTCACTTTCGCTCTTGCATTGTTCCCCAGTGAGGATTTCCAGTATCAGGTTGACGAGAAATGAAGGAAGCGGATGTCCTGTTTCTGATCTCAGAAAGAAAGCATCCGTCTTTCACCACAAGTCCTTCACTAGTGGGTTTCTGCATCTGCCCTTTAGTGAATGAACAAAAATCCTTTCTTTTCCTGGTGTTTGCAAGTTTTCATCAGGATTGAGTATAATCTTTCTTTTTTTTTTTAAATGGTTTTCAATCAGTTGAGAAGTTATTCTGTTCCCTTTGATTCTGTTACTAGAATGAATTAGAAACAGTTCTGAAAGTGGCAAAGTATTAAAAAAAGTCACTTCACTTCTAAAGCACACACAAGCTTGCATTCTTGGACAAATTCTATAAGCAGATGATCCTTAATCTTTGTACATAATATTGAACATGATTTTCTGATATTTTACTAAAAACTGCTTATTTTTTCATGCAGGATATTGGCTCCAATTTTCTCTTCATGTCATCATAACTTATCAGATTGTTAATCTGTTGAGACAGAGTCTGGCTATACTGCCCTGACTGGTCAGGAACTCGCTTTGGTCTCATGAAGAACCGGGATTTTAAAAGCCTGTGGTTGGACCTAACTTCTTCCTGATTGGGCTTTGAAAATCAGGGTTACACTAGTCTCAAAGAACAATTTGAAAAGTTCTTCTTCTTCTTATTATTATTATTTTGAAAGAGTTTACATAAGGAGCTGGGAAAATGCCTTGGTGCAGAATATTGCTTGCAAACATAAGGACCTAAGTTTGGAGCTCCAGCACACACCTAAAAACTACCTACGACCTCAGTGCTGATGGGTGTGGAAAAAGGAGAATTGATTGAAACCGGCTGGCTGGCCCGGCTAGCTGCAAAACCATAAGCTCCAGGGTTAGTGATATAGACTCAACCTTGAGGGACTAAGGGAACAGTAACAGACCAGGAAACCTGAAACCCGACATCCTTCAGTGGTCTCCATATGACCATGCACAGACTCAGTGTATGTAGACATGCTCACATACATGCATATACACTCCCACAAATGCATACACCATACATATGTGTACATTAAAAATTTATGTAGGATTTTTTTTTAGTTTTCCATAAGCCTGTGGTGAAATTCCAAGAAAAGTTATCTGAGCTTGAGTACTTTTGGGTACTTGCTGACATTGAAAGATTTTAAGTCATGAATTCAAATTTAGGTATAGATACCAGGCTATTTGAATTTTTCTAGTTCCTGTTCTGCAACCACAGGTTCACTTTCTATGCATATAAGCATCTCAGCAAAGACACTTTCTTATTGCTGTCTGTCTCACTTTTGCTCCCCAACCCTTTAAAAAATTATTCGAAGGCAAGCATGCCTGTAATCCCACCTCATTACAGATATGCAATGGTTACAGCATCTGGATTTACACGTAAGTTCCAAAGTCTGAACACAGGTTGTCAGGCTTTGCATTTCCCCAGCCCTGTAACTGTTGTAGTAACCAGTTTAATTATTGTTAACAATTTGCCTACACAGACATCCTTTATCTTAATTTTTACAGATGCGGGTAAGCTGAGGTACAGAAAGAATAGATAATTTGTCCAGCAACGCATAAATAGAAACATGCAGAATGCTGTTTCTCTTTTGAAAGATAATTAGCATATACTCATTTTCAAGGTCATGGGGCTTCATTATGACATTTTCATTGAAATATGCTGTGTAATTCACATACTCACCTTCTGCCCCTGCCCTCTACTTCTTGTTTCTTCCTCCTCTTCCCAAATAGACTCACTCTGCTTCATGTAGCATCTATGTCTATGTCCAGAACTACACCTATATCATCTACAGCTATAGTTGTATCATATGTGTTAATTAGGTTTTGCATATGCAAGAGTACTCAAGCTATTTGTCTTTCTGGGTTTGACTTATTTGTTTAATACAATAATTTTCCAGTTCCATTCATTTCCTACAAATGACAGGATTTTGTTCTTCTTTACAACTTAATAGAAACACATTTTCTGTTCGCTTGTTGATGGGCATTTAGACTGAATTCACAATTTGACTATTGTTGACTATTGCTACAATAAGCTGGATAAACAGGACTTTATAACTGTTGACTTCGATAACGCCTTTGAATGATCCAGGACTGGTATAGCTGGATTCTGTGGTATTTCTATCTTTAGTTTTTGAAGACTCTCGGCACTGATTTCCCTAGGGGCTGCACCAGCATATGAGGGTCCCTCCTGCCTCTTTTTCTTCCTCACATGCAGTTGGGGCTGAGATGGACTTGTAATGGTTTTGGTTTGCATTTTGATATTGAATATGTTTTGCCCATTTTCAGTTCTTTTCTTGAGAACTCTCTGTTCATTTCATTTGCTCATTCATTGACTGGATGATTTAGGTTATCAGTATTTTTTTCTAAGTTATTCGTATGGTCTAGATATTAACTCCCTGTCACATGTATAGCCAGAAAAGATTTTCTCCCATCCTGTAGACTATCTCTTTACATGGTGTAAAGGTTACACTTAACTGTTATTGTGAAAGAACACCCAAAGTCAAATAACTTAAGGGAGAAAGGGAGATTTATTCAACTTACAGTTCCAGAGGGGAGAAACAGACTTTCATGGTGGAGGAGACATGGCTGGTGGCTGAAGCTGGCAGGCTAAGTCACTCCCATCCACTTGGCTGAAGGCTGGAGGGTTTCTGGAGAGTTTCTCTTCTCCTCAGTCTTTTATCTGTGGTTCTTTTTATATGATTCACTAATGGGAGGTTCCAATCAGATCTAGGGCTGATCTTTGTATTGCAACCATACTGATCCAGATAATCTCTTCAGGTGGTCTCAGCTGATCTTAGTTAATACCAGGTGGGTCAAGTCGACACACAGGATTAACTATCACACTTGGTAAATTGTTTGCTATGCAGAAGCTTTTAATTTCATGAAATCCTATTTGTCGATACTTCCTATAATATTTCCTGAGCTGTTGGAGTCCTTTTCCAAAAGTCCTTGCCTGTGCCTATGTCAAGAAGTGTTTTCTCCATGTTTACATTTAGCAGTTTCAACGTTTCACATCTTTCGTTAAGGTCTTTGTTTCATCTTGAATATTTTCATTTTTTTGCACAGAGTAAGGGACAGTGATGCCGCTTCATTCTTCTACATGAAGAAGCATCATTTGTTAAAAACGTCTCTCCCCCAGTGTTTGTTTTGGGAACCTTTGCCAAAAGTCAGGTGGCCGGGGGTCAGTGAGATACTTGAGTGAGTGACGATGCTCAGCAGGATTCCCAGAGCCCACAATGTGCGAGGAGAAAACCGAATTCTGAAAACTGTCATCTGATCTCCAAGCAAAAATTGTCATCTGATCTCCAAACCTGGGGTTGAACACACGTCCTTCAATAAATAAATCATTTTTAAAAATATCAGGAGGTTGAAGGAGCATGGGCATATTTACAGGTCTTCTGTTCTGTTCCTTGGTTTCTGTGTGTTCTGTGCCAATGCCATGCTGCTTTGGTTACTATGGCTCTGGACTACAATCTGAGAGCAGGTGTCCTATGCTCCTGCCATTGCTTCCTTGGCTCAGGATTGCCTTAGCAATCTTTTCCGCTTCCATATATATTTTAGGGTTATCGTTTCCTGTTCTGGAAAGCATGTCATTGGAAGCTTGACAGAGATTGCCCTAAACTCGTAAACTGCTTTTGGTAATAGAGCAGTTTTCACAACACTGATTATGCTGGTCCATGAACATTTCCTTCCATCTTCTAGTATCTTCTTTATCTTCTTCAGTGTTTTCAAGATTTCAGTGAAGGGGCCCTTCGCCTCTTTTGTTAGAGTTTGTTTTGAAGCTGTTGTGAATTGGATGGCTTTCCTGATCCCTTTCTCTGTATGTTCATTGCTGATATCTAGAAAGCAAATGATTTTCTTAGTTAATTTTATATTCTGCAACTTTGTTGAAACTGCTCATCAGATGTAAGTTTTCTGTCAGAATTGTAAAGGTCTGTATATTAAGTATATTAAGTCTAGGATAATATCATCTAAAAACAGAAACAGTGACTTTTTTCTTTCATATTTCCATCCATCTTATTTCTTTGTCTCTGGCTAACTCCAAACACTATATTGAATAAGAGTGGAGAGAGTAAATCCTTTGTCTCATTTCTAATATCTTTTTCTTTTTAATTATTTTTATACACGTGTGTGTGTGTGTGTGTGTGTGTGTGTGTGTGTGTGTGTGTGTATCAGAAAGCATTGTGTGTTCCTGTAGAAGTAAAAAAAAATGAATGACCTCAGGAATCATCCTGGATTGCTTCTATCTTCTTTTTGCTTCACTCCTAAATTTCCCTGGCTCTGCCTTCCAGAGCCAGAAGTACAGGCTGCTGCCATTTCTGCCTGGCGTTTTTTATATGGGATTCAGGGTCTGAATTCATGTCCCTGTGCTTCTGAGCCAAGTCTTAGCCCCTGAACCATCTCTCCAACTCATCATTTCTAATTTTGAGTTTTCCTCTCATGTAATGATTTCTATAGGTTTGTTATATAATATCCTTTAGTATTTCAAGGTATATCCTGTCTGTTCTTTAGTTTCTTTGGAAATTTTTATCATGAAAGGATGCATCTATGTCTCCACTGGGTAATAGACGCCCTGGCTGTGAGGCGAGGCTGGTCCTCCTGGGACAGCACAGCCTTTGCTTTAGGGAATCACTCCACGCGGGCCACAGCTGCTGAGCAGAAGGACTGACTCCTAGGTCATCCCTCAGTGCTCTGCTGAAAGGCACACACTTGCCAGCAGATGAGTGGCTGTGGCTGGGGGATTCCTGAATATGGGGGGATTCCTTTTCCTCTTCCTTCCCTACATATTAAGTCTAGAACAATCCTACCATATCAAATCAACTATGTTTTGAATACAAAGGTGGAAAATAAGCTAATACCCCTACTGCAGGCAGGAAACACACAACAGCACCAAGTCTCTATCTCCTTTGTGAATAAAATTAATTTCCACAATGATAAAAAATGAAAAATTCTTATGTGTTTGGCGTCCTACTTGGTCTTGTCATTCGGGATATTCCAGACAGTGGTCTGTTTCTGTTTGTGAGATTCTCAAGTTCCTCAGTATGGAATTGGGAGCTAGGCTCCCTATGCTAAAGCTTACGTGGTCACTTGGCAATCAACTGATGTCCAACCTATTGCTTCCCAGCTGCTGGTGGAAAGGATTGACACAGTCACGGATGGGTTGTCCTTCTCAGGCCTCCCAGTCTGGGGCAGCTCCACATTCTCATTTGGATTTGTCCTCAGGTTTCTCGGCAGATCTCCTAGTGTCCAATGCATGGCCTTTAGTCTCTGGGGAGATGATGCTGCAGAATGACTCTGAGCATGACACAACCAGTGTGTCACTCAAACTCTATTAGTCTCCATTTGTTACAACTACAACCACTGTACACGTTTCAAAACAAAGATTTGGATGGATTATGCACCTTGGCCAGAACCAGTAAATGCCCAAGTAGAGACTTGAACCTCTTTTTATCTATGTCCACTCAAAGGTCTAATCATGGGCTTCATTGTGTGTGAGAGATTGTGGTTTCCCTGAGCAACTGTGACATGTTTGGAAACATGAGTCTGAGAGAAATGTTAAATATGAAATAATAACTCTTTGCCTATTAGAATTTTGTATTTTCATAGAACCCAGAGGAAGGGTTTATTTATGTATTTAACATTTTTGTCCAATATTTACATTTGCAAAATGCTTTACAGAATAACAGAATAGGGAGTAGCCCTTTTATTGAGGCCTGTAATTGTCTTTTCTTTCATATTAATTTATTCCTTAATTCCTTATATAAATCTTTGATTTATATAGTGCATTCTCCAGTTGGTCTTCTGAGATCATGTACAATGGTAAATGGTACAATTAGTAAAAGATTATTCGGTATTATTCTTAGGCAGAGCTGGCTGACTTGTTTCATGCACAATTCTGTTCTTCCTAAGTGTCATGTAAGATGGCTGAGCATCGTCTTCAGACTATTGTGTAGAACAGCTGTGTCAAATTTTGAAAAATATAATATATAAAATAACATATGAATTATTCTATTACTTCAAAAGTGTATTTCGCTTCTAATCCTCACTTGTTTGTTTCAAATATTCTCTTCTCTTTAGGTGAGTGGGGCAATTAGCATTTTGGGGCAATGAACTCTCTGAGCATCCCCTGATTAGTCATGCTAATTCCTTTTTTCTCTTTGTCTTCCCCTCCCTCCATTCCTATTTTCATTTTTCTTCTTCATTTCTTCTTTTCCTTCCTCCTCTCTTACCACTTAACCCAGGCAAGCAACTCAGGATCTTCCCATCTCAAACTCCACAGTGCAGGGGTTAGAAGCGTATGCCATACACTTTTCATTCTACTCTCATCATTGACCACTAAACAACTTAGGTGGTCAGTCCCCTCTGCCTGGAAGGCTATCCAAGCTGGCCATATGCTGGCTCCTTTTTCATTCAAACCTAAAATCAAGTGGCCACTTTCAGCAAGATGTGCCCTGTTCCTAGACTCATGATGTATGCTAGCTTGCATATCCTTAGCATAGAATGCTTTGTGCTAAAAATCCTAGAGTAGCAGGGTATGGTCAGAATAAGCTAAAAACCATACTGATACACAAATGTTTTGTCATGTTCCAAGCCACTGTAATATATTTTGAAATGCACCTTTCTCCAGGATGTCACTAGTGTAACATGCTCTTCAGGCTTATGGTGCTGTCTTTTCAAGGAATCAGAGTACTGCTGTGCAGCACCACCAAATGAGACTAGGGGCCAAGGCCTGTTGGACACCTTGTGGATACTGAATGACTGTGTGTAATTAGTAGATTAAAAGGATATTCTCCTAAAAAGTTACTTTGATTACTGATTTTTCCCCTGCCTGCTTACACCATGGTTTAGACGTGCAAACTAGAGACCCATTCCAAGAGCTATGGGGACTAGGGACACTGATGAAGTGTCTCTGAACCCAGGTGCCTGTCACTCACAGTAATGCATACTACCAACAGTCTGACCAAATTAGAATCTTGAGGGTGGGGTCAGGAGCACCAGGCAGGGGAACCGGTGGGGCAGGAGGCTGCTATGCGTCCACCCCTGAGAAATGTGAGTCACTCAAGTGCCAGTTGTCAGTCCCCGCTGTCCCCAGGCTGCTCAGCTGACTCTAGATGGAGCTCAGTGGCCCCCTCAACCTGTTGCTGGTTTCTGGGACTAATTTTATCTTCAACGTGGAGTCCAAATGAAATGGTGGAGCTGACCAGACACCCTGTCCTTACAGTACACAGATTTCTGATTTGCTTAATTTCCCTGATGAATTTCCAACCCCCGCCCGGACTTTTGCCTGTTTGTGCAATGCCTGTCAACTGTCAGTTTAGTTCTTATTCTACTTTCAGGGTCAAGTGCTTGCTCCTCACATTCTAAGCCATCAGCTGTGGCCCTGCTTCTAACAAGTCTCTTCACCAAGAGCCCTACTGAAGACTCTTTCCAGACTCTTTTCATTGCAGCCTGGAGTCTTCAGTGGACGGTCAGCCTATAGAGGGACCCTCCATGAAGTATACGATCACTTTTTGGACTCTTGGAGAAATCAGTTCCCCACTGTTAGCAGGAGACCGTGTGAAGTCACATGGTAAGAGGCCTGAATGCAGCCCGCGAAGGCCAGCAGCCAACCAAGGGAGAAAGAAGTGCACACTGAGGTGACATCAGCTGCACGCTATGATCTGAGGGGAAAACAGGATATATCGAGTGATGAAGTAATGGCCACAGGCCCAGCATGTATCCAAGTTTGGCGACTTGGAATGACTTGAACAAGGTATGTGGATTATTTAGATGCATCAATCATTGAAACTTAATAGTGAATGCCACCCACAAGCCTGAGCCAGGAAACAGACCAGTATTGGGTTGGGTATTGCCAAAGCTTGGTGAGCTACATGCAAAGCTACATTCTCCCAGGGGGCAAGTAAGGTTTAGCAACAACTCCACTCCTCGGGGGTTCCTGGAACAATCTGTGAACTTGGTCGACCTTGGTGCTCTGTGTTTCTGTTTGTCACTTTGCTTGGGGAAAGAGCCTTTTTTTCTGGGTTTCTTCCAGGCACCAGGTGGACCGGAGAGAAAATGGTAGTATCCACGGTGCACCTTCTTTGAAGAAAAGCTTGCACTGCAAGAGCCTTTTAAGAGCCTGAACTCCATCTGGATGCTGGCCCTTCCATAGAGGACGGTGAGACTCCTACTGAGAAGGTGGCAGCAGAAGATCATGAAGTGACCCTAACTGGACGCGGACCTGAAAGACACATGGAGCCGTGGAGCATTAGAGATTTTTATTTTTACTGCAGCAGAGCCTTGCTATCTGTATGAAACTTTAATTTGTAGTTCGGCCAAGTTGAGAAAAGCAGATTTCTCATTATTAACAGAAGATGAAAGATTTAGATATAACATTCATCTCATACACACACACACACACACACATATGTTACAGTACAGTACAGTATAATCTAGTGATGTGTGCATAATATATACCAGTACTATATATGCTATAGCACATCCCATATATATTACGTTTTCAGTATTTCATATGCTAGAATATATATTAGACAGAGTATCATATGCATATGTTATCTAGGAATACCCTTCTTAGTTCAAGCCAGTGGCTTTAAGGAGTTGGGGGATGAAGGCAGCCTTGCTGTTTTTTGTCTGTTCCAGGCCCTGTGTATGCAACCCACCCGGACCTGTAAAATGCGGATGCTAGGCATTTATACTGCCGATGGATGAGGAAGCAGCACTGCAGTGAGGTCAGATTCCTTGTTCTCAAATCACACACCTTGTCAGTGCCTGAACTGAGACCAGAGCTGCAGTCGTTCTGACTTCGCAGTCTATCTCCCTTTCCTGTGACACATGCATACAAAGAATGATGCAAGTCCCGCACAATTAGTTTAGTAGATCAATCTGGTATTCAGTGCTTAGACTGATTTTGCTCTTTTGTTCACCCATGTATGTTTTCATGGTCCCTTGACATCCACGGTGCCACAAATCTACATGTGGTGCTTAAACTTCCAACAATCAAACACCTTTCTGTCACTTTGCAGTCAGAATTTACTTCCAGGATCTCTCGTAATACCTTCACTGCAAGTTTAAGAAATTCCTATCCCACAATGATGGCAATATGTGAAGGAACCAAGGCAGATATATTAATGAGAAAGGAGAAATGGAAGCTGAACTCAATCAACAGAGGCCCTTTGGTATGCAAGATATCTTCAGCTACTATTCTACAATGCTTAAATGTATATGATGCCCCCAACTGAACTAGGCTCCAATGACTTCTCCAAGCGCTGCAAGTCTCTTACTCACCTCTCTGCTTGCAGACAGAATGATCGACTTGGTGTTCAGGGCACTGTCAGGCCATTGTGCTCAGAACTGGGCGGAGGGCTTGCCTCAGCCTGCAGCCTCTGACTCATGACATGACTTCCCTGTGGAGAGCTGGCATTTCTCTCAAGTGTAGCAATATTAATTATCAAGTTGCTTTAAAACACGTGTGATGTATGTGCGCATTTATTCCATGGGAATGGTATGAAGATTAAATACTTAATGAATCCATTTTTCATATCAAGGATGTATTTGCCCTATGCCTAAATATATCTCTCCCTTCTGTTTCTCATGAGAAATACAGCTATCTTTATTATGTAATCAGCAATAGATCATTCCTTCTAAGCAGGATCTAATTTTAGCAACATGATGAATGGTGCGGGAATGGATTCTACTGCCCTCCGCGGAGAGGAATATATATCAGACCTGCTCAGGTGTGTCACCCGCTTAGGCTTCAGTGCTGGCTCCCAAGAGGCAGCCTGGGCTTTTCTGGCTGAAACTTGTAAGCCGTGTCTCTGTTTTGGCTGGGGTGGTCACCACTGGGGAATGACCACGCGTGCACAGCAACCAAGCTGGCTAGCTCAGCCTATGAGGCATGTGTACCTTTAATCTCTGGGTTCCTCACTGTACACAGTGTGGCCAATCAGGTGGTTTCTTCAACTTATCTATAAACAGGATCTATTTACATAGAATTAGAATGTTTTCCGACTGTCTTCCTGTTTGATTAATGCCATAAAGAACTAGTCACTGTATCTATCTTAAGTTCTGAGAAAGAGAGAGAGAGAGAGAGAGAGAGAAAGATAATTTGAGACAAGATCTCATGTAACCCAAGCTGTCCTTTAACTATATGTCTGAGAAGACCTTGAACTCCTGTTCTTTCTGCTTCCCCTTCCAAAGATTACAGGTATGTGCCGCCACACCTGGCTAGAAATGTTGGTTTTAATTTCATGCTGTCTGTGGAGTCAGCGGCTGCTTTAGCATATTCATGGCAACTTCCATCTCCATAATGTTTTAATTTAAAAACTATTTGTCATTCACTTTTCAGTTGCTATGGGAAAGAGTTCAGGGCCATTCCCACTGTGCAGACGTGAAAACCGAGACTCAAAAAGGGTGTGATCACTTGTTCAAATTCTGGGATATGGCCTGATAAGGACCAAAATCCAGTTTCCGTGTTGTATTACCACTATGTTTTCCTTTTTATGACATCGCTGTAAAGAGGGAATAAAAAGTAAGATGTTTATTTATGTGAAACTCAAGTTCTCTGTACTGTATCTGCTGATTCTAAACTGAACCTTCTCTCACATTCCTAAACCTAGAGTGATCCAACAAAGTAGTAGAGAATGTCTTTTAACTTCTTAGTGGTTACAGTAGATTGATTCTAAAATTAGGTTACAGTAGATTGATTCTAAAATTACCCTGTTTTCACTCTTCTCTCCCCTGTCCTTTGCCATATATATACATGACAACCTCATCCTGTCAGCCAGTCAGGGCAACCTCTCTACATCTGGAAGATGGGTTGGCCTTGTCTTTGCTTATTCTTGCAGAGAAGTTCTTCTCCACCCCACCCCTCACCCTTACCCTTCAGCCTGCCTGACTTTCACAAACACCTGCTTTCTTTGCCTGAGGCCTCTTTCTGGCTGCCAAGACCTCACTTGCCTGCTGGGGTAGCTAAAAATAATGTATAATCACAAATCCTTTGACATTTCTCCCTTCTTTTAAATGTGGGCCAGGTTTCATGACTTGACTTGCTGTTACCAAACAAAATGTGATAAAATGCCTGACTTTCAAGAGACCAGGCCATAAAAGATCCAGTGAGCACCACTCCCGCTTACTTCAAGATAAGCCAGATGTTGCCTCATTGAGATGGGGCTTAGACAGTCAGATGGTGAGTCGGATGTTCTGAGGAACTGGCTTGTGGCCAACTTCCTTGTGAGTGTCCCCTCTCAGAAGAAGATGTTTTGGTTCTGATCAAACTTTCAGATGGTAATGGTTCTACCTATTTCTTTTCTGCAACTCATGAGGAACCACAAAGAACCAAATAGTGAAACTACTTCCAAGTTCCTGACACTCAAAATGTGTGAGATTGACATATTCATTAGTGGATAGGTTGCTGAAGTTGGTGTGGCTTATTGTCCACTGATATGTACTGAGCACATCCAAAGGTCAGGCTGGGAAGGCTGGGAATGACATCCTGGAATGACCTTTCCACCAAGGACATGGAGCAGTATCTATGAACAACACACAGTCTTGCGTGTTGTGATAGAATCTAGGCCTGATTCTAGGATAGGAAAGTGGAACTCCCAGGGTCTCTCAAGGGTGAGCTTCCAGCTTCAGAGAGTAGTAAGTGGGCTGACAGCAGATCTGTTGACCACCTTCCTTCCCTGTCTTTGTTTTGCTCCTGTTGGTGTTTCTTTACCTTTCATGGTAGTCACTACTTCCAAGTTCTTGTCTCAAAATGTCCCTTTTAGCAGTAAAGGGGAATCAAACTAAGGCATGTTAGTTACTTATCTTATCACCATGACAAAAATACCCAACAGATGTTACTCAGCAGAGAAAAAGCTCATGGGTTCCTGAGATTTCAGTCCATCATGGCAGGGAAGACATGCTGGTTGGAGAAATTCAGTCTGTGGCATGCATGGGAACTGGCAGTCTGGCTTGTTCACATGGCACCAAAGCAAGAAATAGAAACAAATAAGACAGAATGAAAGCATGTGTAACCCTCAGTGGCTCAATCCTGGAAACACTTTTCCCCAGGCAGGTTCTACCTCCTTCATGGTCTACAGGCCTTCAAAAATAGAGGCAAAACTGGAGAGGAAGCACTCAAGGCAAGATTCAGTGTATTATTTCAGACTCAAACTGTAACATCAGGCAATTCTGGTGACCAATGGCCAAATTCCTATGCATTTTTTTGCATTGAAATGCTATCAATGGCTCCAGTTCAAAACAAAAGCAAACCTCTTCTACTTTAAACAGAGATAATTTTAGCAGAAAATACCTGTTGCCCTCATTTAAGTATATATTTTTTTCATTTAAGTATATTTTTATACCCAAAGCCAAGGAACAAATATCCTCAAGTCTGAGGAGATACAAAGAAAATACTCTGAGGGAAGAAAGGAGACAAAGTGAAAGTAGTCACATGGGCATCAGGATGGGGAAAGGTCCTAATATCTGTGGTTCTGAAGGCTGGATGAACAGGGAACTGGGGAGACCTGATACCCATGTGTCCAAGAGCAAGAACGAGTCTGCCTGGGTAAACCCAGGTTCCCTGAGTTGTTGATCTAGTGTCTTCCAAAATGAACACCAAACCATCCAGCGGGCTAAGAGAACAGCAGGAAGGTTCGTTATTTTGCTGAACCTTAAGATTAATGGGATTTGTCACAAAGAACAAATTGTGCCTCAGGCCTAGATTCTATCACTAATGCTAGAGAACCCAAAACCAAGATGCCATCTGCCTAGAATTGGTAGGTGCAAAGCCACTCCACAGAGGTGCTGCAGACAGAGTAAGTGAAGTTCTCAGGAATTTCCCTTCATGCTTGACTCCATGAAGATGTGCTCACAAAAAAAAAAAAAAAAAAAAAAAAAAAGGGAAGATGAAGGAAGCTAATAGATTGGAAAAGTAGAAGGTTTTTCAAGTTGAGAACTGGAAATAACAACAATCTAAAAAAAAACTTTACCAAAAGTGTGTTTAAAATATCCTCAGATAAAGGCAAATTACTAACCAGGAATAAAATTGCTTGAAAAACAGTAGGAAAACTAAATTTAAATGACCTAAAGGAAAAATTATAGCAACTGAAAGAAAATCATCATGAAATCAGTTTTTAACCATAAAAATGGATGTAGCTGGTGAGGGAATACATAAACTGGAAGACAGATCTGAGGAAATTACCCAGCATATAGCACAAAAGGCAAAAGAAGTAGGAATATCAAGTAAGAAATATTAGATTTGCCTATATAAGAGTTCCAAAGTAGAGAAAAAAAATAAAGGCAAATCAATAACTTTCACTATGTAATTCCTGTATTCCCAAATTGAAGCACATTAATTCCTATGAAACAAACTGTACTAGTTCAACTGAGAAATATAAGCTTTTTAAAACCATCAGAGAGAAAAACATATGATTCACATAGGAAGGACCATCAGACTGAGAACACTCTTTTTAGATGTAGCAGAATAAAGTAGGCAGAATGCAGAAGAATAAAGGTCTTCAGTTGCTTAGTATAAACCTACTGTTTCTGCATAAATGTTAAATAAAATTAGTTTCAGAAATTGGAAGAGTGTGTCAGTGTTCATTTCATGAAACTTACCATGAAAAGTGGAAATACTGTACAAGAATCATATAAAACTGGATGAGTGTGCTAGTAAATCTAAGTAAATCGTGATGTTATTATAATTAAAAGTGTTACTTTGTGAGTATTTAAAGTTAATATATAGAAATAAATTTCAAAGTAAAACCATGGAAGATGAGATTATTGATTAGTGTGAAACATGTAGTAGTTTACAGGAAGTCAAGTGGTATTAATTGTAGACTTTAATTTAGATGTATTAGCTTAAGGGCAAACATAAAAGGGCAAAACCAAGATATGCCAATTGTACAGGCAAACCAGACTGTGACCCAGCTAGCTAATAGTGCTAGAACCCACTTGGAAGAGAGAGGGATGACTATGAAAAAAGGGAGGGGAGAATGACCTCAACTTCAACTGAAATATTATACATCTTTAAAACACATGAAAAGACAAACAAGAGCATCTGCATTACATCATTTTTCCCTGTGTCTGTGGGTTCATCCAGGATTTCCCATGATGCTCTAGGTCCTTCCCAGCCTGGTGCTCTGCCATCCTTCTAGCCCGATTCCCTCTCTTCCTCCTGACACAGCTCTTTTCATTCATGTCAGGCAGTCTCACTTTTCATTCATCCCTTGCTGGTTTTGAGATTCATGCCTTTGCTGTCCAGACCCTGACAGCTTTGAAAGGTCCTTCCTTCTATCACCCAACACTTGACTGGAGTGAATAGAGCTGTCCGTAGCACCTAAGACATTGCTGTACTCCAGTTGGGCTCTCATAAACGACCTTAAATTTTCTATTTCACTTTTATTTTCTTTGATTCTTGCATTTCCTTCCAAGGATTATAGAATCCAGAGCCGAGTTTATAGTGGCCCACTCTGAAATCTCTCCTGGCACGATTACAGCTCAGCTCACAGCAAATGCTCCCAGTATATTTGTTAAATTGAAAACAGTCCCACTGGGGGGAAAGGCAATGCAGAAAAGAACATGAACAAAGGAAGGTTTGACCATCCTTTGGCGGAAAAAATTGCACAGCCTAAATAATAATGTAATCTGCTTATCTCAAGATGACTTATCACCTCAGCAATCTGCAATGTGTTTGTTGGAAATGTTTGTTAAGAACTTGAGCTTTGGTGTCAAACAGATCTGGTTGGAATATTGGTTTAGCCATGCTGTTAATGTGTTGGATGGCTAAGTGGCTTAGCTTGTTTGAGTCAGAGTCTTGTGTAAGAAATGTGAAAAAGAGGAGCTTATGAGATACCTCTGCCAGTAAAGGTGCTTGAAGCACAACCTGAAGACCTGAGTTCGATCCCTAGAGTTCTTGTGGAAGGAGAACACAGGCCCCTGAAAAAGTTGTCTCTGATTTCCATATGTATGCTGTGGCACTGACCTACAATAAAATGAATTGATTTAAAAGGGAGAAACAGGTGTAGAGCATAAGGCTTTCGTTAGTTTTCTTTCTCAATGACAAGATAGCCAAGGAAGGAAATTAAAAGAAGGAGGATTAGGGCTGGAGAGGTGGCTCAGGGGTTAAGCCTCCGCCTTGCAGGCGGAAGGTCCTGAGTTCGGATCCCAGATCCCACGTATAGACGCCAGGCGGAAGCGGGGGCGGCCTGCGCTTCTGGTCCTGGTAGGGCGGAGTCTGTGAATCCCGGGGCAGAAGGAGGTGGAGGCGTCCATGGTGGTTCACGAATTCATCCGTGGTTCTACACACACACACACACACACACAGACGCACACACGCACATGCACACAGTTGAATAAATAATAAAAAAAAATTAAAAGAAGGAGGATTTATTTGGGCCCATGTTTTCAGAGATTCAGTGTTTGGATCTAAGCAGTGGTGAGCTGGGGTAGTGGGAACTGATGTGTAGAGGAAGAGCTGATTGCCTCATGGCAGCCAGCAGATAGATAGATAGATAGATAGATGATAGATAGATAGGTAGATCGGTAGATCGGTAGATCGGTAGATAGATAGATGATAGATAGATGATAGATAGATGATAGATAGATAGATAGATAGATAATAGATAGATTGGTAGATAGATAAATGATAGATGATAGATAGATAGATAGATAGATAGATAGATAGATAGATAGATAGATAGATAGATAGATAGATAGATAAACATGCTTGAAATACCTAGGACATCTTCCAAGAACTCTAGAGAATGCTCTTGAATCAGGATCATCTCTTAAATCACTGTCACTTCCTGTTATGGTTTGAATAAGAAGCACTTCCCAAGGGATCATGTGTCTAAAGCCTGCTCCCCAACTGATGGCACTACATTGGGAAGTTCTGGACATTTTATGGGGTAGGGTCTCACTAGAGGAAGTAAATAATGTAGACATGTCTTGGGGTTATACCTGTCTTAGGTCCCTCTTTGCTCCTCTCTCTGCTTCCTGTCCACCAGGAAGTGAATAGCCTCTGCCATGTGCTCTTGCAGCTGCGTTGCTGTGACAGCCAAGGATTGTGGACTGACACTTCTACAAGTTTCCATGAGGATCATGGAAGCACATGTTACAATTAGAGCAACCTTCTGTTTTGGTAAGTTCCTTAGGTATTGGAGCTTCTTCATCCTGCAGCAAAACCTATCCTATCCTAACCAATAGGATGTATTGAAAATCACAAAATGACTACTGTAGAAGTCTTACTAAGACCACATCTTAGAATTCACTTCTTACTTAAAAAGGCTTCCTTTTGACATAATCACCCCTTCTGGTCATTTTCCTTCAAATGTCATGATTTTCTTTCTTTGCAGTTGAATAAAATTCCATTGTGTGTATGTATCATGTTTTCCTTATGTAGTCATGTATGGATGGACATCTAGGCTGGTGCCATGACTTACTTAGCTATTACAGAAAAAGAGAGAGTGGAGAAGGAAGGAAGAAGAGCAACAGGAGTGGGGAGAGGTGTGAGGGAAAAAAAGGGGGTGGGGTAGGATCGGCAACGACAAAGTGTGTATTATTTTGTGTGCTGATTTTAAAAACTTTGCAGGTCATGCAAAGTCTGATTATGGCTACTGTGGCCCTAACTTGTGTGGAGTATCTTGCATAACATTGCTCCTTCCCATCTTTAGGCTCTGACAATCTTACCGCCCCCTCTTCTGCAAGTTTCCCTGAGCTTTAGGATGGGGAGAGATTTGGCTGGTCTGGTTTCAGGTGATTAATGTAGGGTCTCTGATGTTCTGAATTATGGTTGGTTGTTGTTTTCAGTTTTGCTGTTCCTGCACCTCCCTTGGCTCCATCCTGCCAGAGATAAAAGGCTGTTTAAATGGAGTCTTATTATAAGAGTAGGTTCAAAGGTAGATGGAATAGGAGTAGGAGACTGCAGTGGGGGGGAGGGGATCAGTCTCCCATTTGCAGGATGGTTACCATTTATCTGCCAGTCTCTATGCCCTCTCTGACTGGTGAGATCAAACCCCCTCAGTCACAAGTGACCAGGAAGGAAAGTGAGTGAGCTTCACCAGATGTCTCACTACTTATTTGCAATACTTGGTGGTGGCCTATTTTCTCTGCTGTAGCATGATCCCCTCTCTCCTTATTTCTGGGGGGCCCCTCCTTCCCCTTACACCTCATTAGAGTGGAGAAAGCAGAGGGAAGTTTGACTTCACACTAAAGGATGCTCCAGGGAACGGGGGGAAGAGGGGGACACTGGGAGAAAGGGAGGGAGGGGAGTGAAAGAAAGGAGAATGAGGGTGGGAGGGTGGTTACAAGGGGGACTGGGGAGAGTGGAGGGAGGGAGGGGACTGGGGTACCTATTAAGTTTGTATGACTGGGAAAAAATAAATAAACGTAATAGAAAAATAAATAAATAAATAAATAAATAAATAAATAAATAAATAAATAAATACCTCATCAGGCCAGTAGAACCTCAGTGAGAAGGGAGATGAGTTCGCAAATTGTGAGAGCAAATAAGGACCTGGAAAAGCTTGATGCTCTCAGGCGCCCCAGGCACGTGGACTGTGCTTGCGCAAGTCCCTGAAGCCACACTGAATCGTGGCAGTGCGTACTTGGTCTATTATAGGTTTGCTTCACTTGAATTTCACTCTTTAATTTGATCTTATTGCACACTTATTTTGTACTATGCCTTTTTGGTAAATGTTTGCTATTTTCCCAGGCTTCATGCTTAATAGTTTCAATGTGTGGCGGGCCATTGATCCCTCACGTTGCGCCTCAGACAAGGAAGGTGTTATCCCATGTCTGTGGGTGGAGCATGGTGGCACCCAGAGATCTGTAAGGACCCAAGGTCTCAAAGCCAACATGGCAGCACTAGGCATTGTGTGACCCCCGCGTATCTGAATCACAGCCTTCTAGACACCAAGTCTAACCTGCACTAGCAGACGTCGATCGTAGTCTGGTCCACAAGACAGGCTGTATTCTATTTCAGGAGCATCTGCTATGAAAGACTGGGAAACATGTGGGACCTTTGCAGAACATTTTCTAATCTCTCCCCCCAAAAAGTGATCCTATTTTAACAAGTGCTGTTATCTCTTAGGGAAGAAAGCTTGGGTTATCAGAAAAAGCCACATGTGAGGAACAGCCCCCCCCAACACTGCCAGATAAATGAGCCAGGCCTTTTTATAAACGTCCCAGGAGTGGCAAATATAAGCCAGTAAGTGCTTTCATTTAGAACAGGAGTCAGTTTTCTTTGGCTGTATAACTTTTTCCTTTTTAACCACATCTTTCAAACAGAAAAATTTGTTTGCCATGGATGAACAACTTCCTTGACTCTTAGCTACTAGGTGTGGGGAAGGGTCTTAGAGGGGAAGACAGGGACTGGAGAAGGAGAAGGGTCCTGCTGCCCTGCAAACCGGCTGCCATACAGGCCCTGGGAGCCATTGCATCCCTGTCCTTGTCTTCTGAGGAGCAAGGTGGCTTGCTGACACCCAGGTTCTCCACAGAATGGAAAAGCAGAGAACAGTGAAAAGTGGAACTCAAGAGAAGTTTCCATCGCCAGGGACATTTGGCATGGTGTTCTTAATAGATGTTATTTTATTCCTCATTGATGGACTGACGTCTCTGGGGCTCCACCAACCAGCTCTGGAGACCCATAAGCCCTCCCCCCAACACACACACACACACACGCAAGGTTTCATTCTCAACCTGGCTTGATTTCTGCTTACATCTTTGTCTGACCTCCTCTGCAGGCCCATGAATGTAGCTGTCATTGTGCTGGACACTGCTGTTTGAAGATGCCACTGGTTTCGTCTTTGTGGAAAGAAGTGAGAGGTGGACATGGTCCCTGGCAGTGAGCTGAGTGGGATGCTCACCTGTCCTCACAGTAGCTTCCATGTGCCATGCTGGGGTCACTGCGAGTGCTTAGTATCTATGAGGCTGCTTCTGAGGACCCCTAATGTAACCCACATTGGGGACTCTAGTCGCAGGGTTTACGAGGTCTAACGAGGGGAGAGAAGTGAAGCTGTGATATAATTGTGACTGATGTGAAACAGACATGGAGAATGAATGGCTTTACAGCATTTTCTTTGAAGTTCGCTAAAAGCAGTAAAGTGATATTCACTATAAGTGAAACCTGCTGGGAAAGATATCCACAGCAGTGGGAACCTTTTCTTTCCACTTTATTTCTTGAATTTTAATTTGTCACTAGAAGGTTTTGAAAATTTCTCTTTAAACAAGGGTGGAAGTGAAAGAGAGAGAGAAATAAAAAAAAAACTATTGGGTACAGTATACACATTCAATGCCAGGAACTACAACTTTAATTTAAAAAAAATCATTAAAAAAACAATGAAAGTAAGGACGACATAGAATAAATCATCATGTTAATATAAAATTAAAAAATCAGTGGAGTATGTGGAGATGAATATAAAAATATAATAACAAATTCCACCTGGATAAATTTGTCTTTTTTTCTTTTTTTTAGCAGAGATGTGCTATGTATTCCAACCTCAAACTTGTGATCATCCTGCCTCAGTCTCTCAAGGTGCAGCATTACCTCGTCCCACTTCTATTTTTTAATTTAATTTAAATTTTTTTGGGAGGGGCAGGGATAATAACATGTCCTGTGTGTAGAGGTCAGAGAACAATTTCAAAATTTCTCTCCGTCCATCACGTAGACCCGGGGAAATGAACTCAGGTGGGCAGGTTTGCGTGTAGGTTCCCCACTGAGCCATATCACCTGTTCATGCCCAGCTTTCTGTGTCTTCCTTGGGAGGTAGCTACACTCGGAAGCAGAGTGACATGGGGTCATCCACAGCCTTAAGCAATGCTCTTGCTATCAACTATCACCTTAATTCTCCAGCATAATTCTAAATCGGAGAGACCTGGAGGAAGTGATAATTGACGGTCTGAGAAGACTTCCTAGACTCCCAGACCTGAAAAGTAGCAGGTTCACATCCTCAGACCACTAAGTCTTCCCACCGAAGAAGTGTTTTGTAAGTGTAAGCAGTGATGGTGCATTCAAACACCTGGGGTTAGCAATGAAAAATACAACTCATATTTGGTACCAGAGAGAGAAATGGAAAATCGATTCTGAGGTTGGCATGTGTTTTTCCATATAACACAGGGAGATATCTAGAAGTAGATGTAACCCAGATGTCCCTATGTGCCCTGACTTCAAGGGAAGGATTTCCTTTTAATCCTCAAATAATGCTCTAAACCTCCCATCTTCTGTGCCACAGGAAGTGGGGCTTTATCCTGTCCCCAAGGCCCTTCCTGTCTTTCTCCAGGGATTTTTGAAGAACATTTTTGTGTCCCCTGGGAAGTCCTGGTTAGTGCTCAGACTGAGAGCTGCATAGTCTGGGAGCAGATGTTTCAGATGCTGACTTTCCCTAGTTGGGTCTGCTTGAGTTTGCTTCATCTTTCCAGACAACTGCTCCTAGCTTCTTGCCCCCCTCAACAGACGCCTCTAACATCTCTCCCAATTTTTAGTGGTGTCTTTGGGACATCAGTTATATATCACACATCACTTGAGACTAACACCTAAACGGACACTTAATCCAAGTTTCCAGGACTGAGGATGGTCCCCAGAGCTTTTTTTAGTCGTGGGCAAATTTAACGTATCACTTGCTCTTTAGCCCACAGTCTCAACCTTACTTTGGGTTTCAGTCTTCACCATAGCTTACTTCAGCTTGCCTAACTGGTTTGCCCTGATTGTCTCCAAGTGCTTTTTTCAGACTTCTCCTCCAGCTTGCCCAGCTTCCCTTCCCTTCTGACTGGCAAGACCCGAAGTTCCCAGGTCAGCAGGACCCATTGTAGAAACAGCCCTTTCCAGGTTGCAAAGGCCTGTTCTCCACCAGCAGTGCAGCGTGAGCCCTCACAGACTAAACAAGACTGGCCCAGAAGCCCTCTCGACTTGAGTAGACTTTAAGGTACTTGGTCTTTAGCAACGTTGTGCACGAGACCTCAAGAGTCCAATACAGGTCTTTCTCTACCACACCAAGGGAAATGTCTTACCGATCATTTGGCCTGCTGAAAGGGAGACTGGGACATTGTCTCTGTGATAAATAAGAACACAAATCTCCCAGGGATGAAAAACACTATGTAGGAAGACTTGTAAAAAAATCAGAATTGCACAAGCTGCAAAAGCAAAGTGCCAGAGAAGTTTGGGAGGGCCTAGTCTGTGGTCAAAAGGTCCTGGACAAGGTATTTGTTCTCTAGTTAAGGTGAGGAGGGTTAGGACTCGATGGATAGGGGAGCATGAAGCTGCCCTGATTCTGTTAGACCAAAAAACCCAGCTTTCTTACCAAGCTGTCCATAGAATTGTACAGTTGAAACTTGAGGATGAGCTTGCAAACATGTATGTGACTTTAATAGCACAGATGAGATATGATTGTTCAAAACATGTCCAAAGCACACTCATTTCTGATTCCAAGTCAAGTGAAAAGTTTTTTGCTTTAATTTAAACCTGTGAGCCTGGAATTGGATTAGCCTGAGCTCTGTAAACAACTCTAAAGAGGCATAGAATGCAGGGTGTATTATTCACAAACATTTGGTGTAGGCATGACAGGAAAGCAGCCATGAGGGAGAGGAAGCTTGGGGGCCTAGGCCCATGTCCTCACTCGCTTGCTACTCAGCGGATAGTGAGCCCAGTAGCAGAACCAAAAAGAGTCCAAAGGTCATGTGACCCATTGAGGCAGAAATTGGAAGCCAGGTCTACAGAGGCAGTGGGAATGTGGGAAGCAAGTTACAAGAGAAGGGAGGTGTCGCACAAGGAAGTTGAGAAAGATACATAAGGGACTCCTATGTTTGGGGGAAACCAAGAGAAACTGGGAAATGCTCAGAATGACTGATCTCAGAATTTGCACAGCATAAAGATATGGTGTCTTGCCATACAGTGCAAAGACCTTGCTGAACATTCTATAAGCTGCTGAGGCCCCTGAGAGACCATATGTTCAGATCTGCCTAAGAGAAGAGCAAGATGGTAAATACCATAGGCTTTCTGGTCCACAGGGGCTACCATAGCTTTGTGGGCAATTCAACTGTGCCTCTGTGGTTTGAAAACAGCCCAGGGGAACACATAAGCATATGAGTAAGCTACGTGTCAATGAAATCTTTCGATAAAATAAAAACAGTGGCAAGTCAAATATGTCCCCCGAGTTGAAGTTTGATAGTCTTTGCTGGAAAGGATCACACTGCAGTCAATTGAGTGGCTACAAGAGCTAAACTCAAAACTATTTAAAGGAATCCAGAAAATCCCAGATTCCTAACAGTGCAGCAGCCACAGTGTCTAGCACGTAATATAAAATTACCAGGAATGTGGAGGGCCAGGAGATAGGACTGCTATGTAGAAAAAAATAGAAATGACAAAGAAAACCCTCTTCTGATTGGTGGACAAGGACTTTGAGGCAGCTGTTCGTATTATGGCTGGAAAAAATATATACATATAGCGTAAGAGAAGATGGGACGTTCACGTGAAGAACAAATAGCTAAAAAGAACTCTGAAATTAACTTTAAAAGTCAAGATTATTGTACCTGAAAATCATTTTAAATCATGTTCGTGGATAGCTAGTAAATTGACAGTGTAAAAGAAAAGGCCGGTGAGCACAAAGATAAAGCAAAAGTAGCTACGGACTGACTCACGAAGGAAGGAGAAGGTGAAGTGGAACCTCAGGCTTCTGTAAGCATCAGATGATCTTGGATGCATATGGTTCAAAGGAGAAATGAGAGAGCCGAGAGCTGAAATGCTTCCAGTGTTGGATGGAAAATATTATTCCATAGATACAAGAACTTTGAGAAGCTCCAGGTAAATAAATTCAAATAAAAAAGAAAAGCATGCCTATGACTACCGGAGTCAAATCTCTCAAACCTCAGTGACAAAGGCAAATCTTAAGAGCTGGGGCCGGTGAGACGACTCAGAGGGTAAAGGAATCCGTGTACAAACCTGGGGATGTGAGTTCAATCCCCAGTGTCCGCGTGGTAAAAGATCAGAACTGACTTTGCAAAGTGTTCTGTGACCTCCACATGTGTGCCTTGGCATGTGATGCTTGCTCCCACCCTTCCTTTCTCTCTCTCTCTCTCTCTCTGTTTCCCAATGTAAATAACTTTAAGCATATATAACGAACTATCATTTATTTCTAAAAAGACAATGTGAAATTTTAAATGTGCCCAAGATTTGTGTGGGCCATGCCCGGTGGAAGTACCCGTAAGTCCAAGAAGCATCTAAGAAGACATCCATATCGTTGTTCATCAGGAAAATATCCATTCAACTCTAATGAGTGGGTCACGGTGGCACATACCTGTAATCCTGATATGTGGGTGGTGGAAACAAGGGATCATTAGTTTGGGGTCAGCCTGGGCTGCATAGTTGAGACCCCATCTCAAAGCAAAATAAACATAAAACCATAATAAGCCACCACTACATATCCACTAGGTCGGATAAAAATTTAAAAACCCAGCAATGCCAAATGTTAGGAAGTACGTAGTGCAACAAGAATGTAAGCGTGGCACATGTGGGAATGTGAAGTGGCCACCACTCAGGAGACACTGGCATGTTCTTGGAGAGCTAATCATACCCTTATCTGTGATCCAGCTGCTCAACTCCCACGATACACTTAAGGAAAATGAAACATAGCTTCCTGAAAAAGGGTGTGTGAGAGTGTTTACAGGAGCTTAGTCATATTAGCCCCAAGTCAAAAACAGCCCACAGGTCACCTGTGGGAGACTGGATAAACCAACTGTGATCTGTTCAGAGATTGAAACACGGCTCAGCTATAAAAAAAAAAAAAAAAGGATCCTCCTCAAATGTGTGTTGACATCCACAAAGATTGCAAACAGAAGCTCATAGTGTAAGGCACACCTCCAAGCCCAGTACTTGGACTGCTGAGACGGGACAAGTGCCGATTCAAGACCAATGGTGCTATCTAGTGAGATCCTGTCCCCAAAGCAACACAACACAAAACAAAACCTCCAAAACCATTCTGAGAGAAAACAGTTGAACCCAAGAGATACAATTCCTTTCATTTTAACAGTCAAAAATCAACTTGAGATCATAGGTACATATGTAAGGGAATTGAAAACATCTGGTTATATAAAGCGTGTAAAACACCAGTGTGTATTGCAGAATGAGTGAAAATAACCCCAACTGCAAACAAACTTAATCAATTGATAGATGGATCAACAAAATGTAGTATCTCCATTCCATGAAATATTATTTCATCAAAAAAAAAGAGAAATGAAGTATGCTAATATGGGAGCAAATCTTCAGAGTCAGCTAACCAACAGTCAGACATAAAATCCCACACATCATATGATCCCACTCCGGTGAGAGGCCCAGCTAGGCAAATCCATAGACACAGGAAGTAGATGAGTGGTCGGTGGGGGCCGAGAAGGGGGAGGAGTGGGGAGCAGCTGCTAGTGGCCCTGTGGTTTCTTGGGAGATGATGAAATGTCTTAGAGTTAGAAAGTGGTGAGGGTTGTACAACTTTCTGAGCAGAGCACATGCCACCAAATTGTACACTGTGAGAGTTTGAGTTTATGGTATGTGAATTGTGGGGGGAAGAAAACCTAATCTATAGTGACAGAAATCCAAACAATGGTTACTTCCCAGTGGGGCTGTGGATGATAACTGGCTGAGGAAAGGTGGCAGGAAATGAATGTCTGAGGCTATGGAAAGGATCTGTGTTGGTAGGGGTGTGAGTTCTACAGCTGCACACATTCTTCCAACCTCACTGAATGGTAACACTTACAGCTGGACATTTCACAGGTAAATTGCTGTCTCCAGGACCAAAAAGAAATGAAAAGAAGGAAAAATTGGTAAAATTAGAATAGAACATTTCCTTACTCTAGTATGACAGTTTTACCCCTTTTAAATCTCCAAAGCAACAGTCAATACCTCGCTTTCCATTGAACCCACTAGAATCGTGTCGTCACTGTTGGAAACAAGTTAAAAGTGCTGAGACAGTAACGTGACACACGTGAAAGGCTCTGAAGATATTCGACACAGTGAGCAGTGACAACGAGCAGCAAGCTTCCAGTATCACAAAGATGATGCTAAAATACCACTGTTTCTACTTGCTGACATTGCCCATCTGAGGAATGCTGCGAAATTCTCAGAAAGAACTCAGAGCGATTCTGAGATGGTTCAGGGAATAAAGGTTCTTGCCATGCAAGCCTGATGACCTGAATTAAACACCAGATACTATAAAGTGGAAGGAGAGAACTGAGATCCTTAACATGTGGGCCACAGCAAGCTCTCTCTCTCTCTCTCTCTCTCTCTCTCTCTCTCTCTCTCACACACACACACACACACACAAATAAATAAATAATGTCTTATAATAATCCTCACTCTTTGCAAAAATAATAACTTTCCTATATAGCAATTAACTCTAGTTAGCAAATACACTGGTTGGGTCTGATATGTGGGTAAGCCTGGTGACTTGAGTTTGATCCCTGTCACCCACATGGTGAAAGGAAAGCACTGACTTCTGAAGGATGTCCTCTGACTTCCATTTGTGTACAGGGCATGGCACATATGTACGTGCCTTCTTTCTCTCATGAACAAACGAATGAATGAATAAAAGGCAATGGTTAAAACACTTCCACTAAAATAATTAGTAAAAATACAAATATCCTAGAAAAAACTTAGCCGATAGTCAAGACTAATGTAACAAAGCTATTAAACGGAGGGTCGTAAAACTAAGAATTTGAGGGTTAAGATACTTAGGTGCAGACAAAAGACTAATCACTAAGTTACCTCCTAAAACATTTATCATCAGTCTACAGGTTGGAAGCCCTCCTTGCACTCATCCTAAAAACTCACTTTTTTTTAATTTTATTTTTTCTCCCACATTTTATTTTTCTCGTAATCATACGAGTTCAGTAGGTACCCTTGTCTTCTCCCTCTCCCCTCCCCCGCCATCCCCCATTGCACTCTCACCCCTTCCCTCTTCCTTTCATTCCCCTCCCTCTCTCCCCCTCACTGGGCGCCTCCTCTTTCCTCCCTCCCATCCCCTGGAGCATCCCCTTGTGTGAGCACCAGACCTCTCCACTCTAGTGAGAGTTTAGGACTCAGTGGCATAGCCTGGAGCCCCTTCTTGGGCTCCCAGTTAGTGTGGGAACTATATTATGACTGTTAATCCCTTGCCTCTAAGGATCCTACTGCCTGGAGCCTCCTCCCCTGTGATCCATGCTAGATTTTGGGGAGGAGGGGGTCATTGACATGTCAGCCATTGTTCAGGTCAAGCAAGGTCCAATCCTGGCTGCTGAAGCCCTAACTTGTATGGAGTATCTTGCATAATCTCTCCTCCTAAAGATGGGTCCTCCCCATCTTTAGGCTCTTACGATATTGCTGTCCCGTCTTCTGCAAGGTTCCCTGAGCTTTAGGATGGGGAGAGATTTGACTGGTCTGGTTATAGGTGGTTAATGTAGGGTCTTTAGTGTTCTGAATTATAGGTTTGTTGTTGTTTTCAGTTTTGCTGTTCCTGCACTGCCCTTGTTTGCATCCCGATTGGTATTAAAGGTCACCAACTAACCAATGATAAAAATTAAATGAAGATATTAATTTAAGAGAAAACTCAAAGGTAGACAGAATAATAGGAGTATGACAGAGCAGTGGGGAAGGGGGTCAGTGTCCCATTTGCCAGATGGTTACTGTCTATCTACAAGTCCCTATATCCTGCCCAATTGGTGAGATCAAACCTGTTCAGTACGTAGTGACTACGGAGGGAAGTGAGAGTAAGCTGCACCAGATGTTTCACTACTTATATGCAATACGTGACTGTGGTCTATTTTCTCTACAAAGAAGCTTCCTTATACAATGGAATAATCAAGTGCGGAGAACAGATAACCAAGCTCCCTGAATCTAAACAAGATATGTAAGATATCTCTCAATTCAAGGCTCAGGGAACATTGTGGAAGAGAGGGCTGTAAGAGTGTAAGAGCCAGAAGGCAGGGAGGTGTGCAGCATATGGTATCCTCTAGTCGTGACAGGACCACAGCATCCAGGAATCCAACATGACTTTCTCTGCTTCCTTAAGTGTGCATATCAGTGTTGCAGTATGAAAGGGGAGAGATCCAAGAGGCATCACACCTCTCACAGAGACTATCAGGGGTTGATGTGGGGAGAAGGGCAGCTACTCTCCCCCATGGCATGCCCACTGATACGTCGTCCTTTACTCCAGCAAACACCAAGACACATATCATTAACAGAAATCCTATGAGACTTTTTAAGCCAGGTACACAAGACATGAGAGAGACAGGGAGTCTATAGGGAAGAAAAAAGCTTGTAATGGGAGAAAGTAAGAGTTTGGGTAACCAAGGGTGAGAATGACATGAATTATGTGTACAGTTTTAAAAGAATATAAATAAATAAATAAAGTTTAAAACTAATCTGAGAGTGTATCTCAACTTTTCATGGCAGAAGTAATCAACAAATCTACACACATCTCTGGTCCCTGGTGAATTCTAACTGGACATGAAATTTGACAAAAATAACTCTGTAACTGCTCTCAACAGGCATGTGTAAAAGAGTGATGGGGAAGAGGACTGACAAGGGCGGATCCTCCTTGACCCACTGTTCATCCTCATCAGCTAAAAGTAGAGAAAAGCGCAGGAAGGAAAGACCTGGTGGAGACGTGATAGAAACGCTAGACTAAAGCCGAGGCATGCGGAGGGCGAGGACAAAGTAAACGCAGTACTGCAATAATTGGAAAAAGATTGGAGCGTTAGGATTTGGGAACAATTAACTGTCGATCTGTAAACAGAATTGGATTAAACATCAAATGAGAAAACAAAACAATAAAAGCTCTAGGGGAAATTGAGAGCTATTTATTAACCTCCTTCGGCAGGGCTTCCCAGGGGACTCTGAAAGTAGCTAGACTTCAACAAAGCAGAGAGGAAAGACTGGGAAGTTTCATTCCTTGCAATGAAACACTTTCTAGCTGGTGATTAGCTTAGGATGCATGAGAACTTGTCTTGGAAAAGAAGAGGTGGGGGTGGGGTGGCTGGGAATGTGGATTAGCGGGAGGGGAAGAAGCTTGCTTTGCAAGCACGAAGACCTGAGTTTGAATCCCAAAACCCATGGGAAAAGACACACATGGCTGCGAGTGCCCGTAACCCTGATATTAGAGGGTAGAGATCAAGAACTGGAGGAATAGTGAGCTTCTACTTGACTGAAAGATCCCTTATCAAGATAATAAGCTGGACAGCGACGGGGAGGACAACGCCACATGCAGGGCAAGGGATCATGCACACATCACAAAGTGTTACAGCATCAGCACACGACTCTGTGGGATGATTCTGACTGAAAAAAAGGCAAGCATTACACATCTGCTGCCTTCTGCAGCTGGAGAATCTACTGAGACATGACTGAAGTCACCATGGTTGCCCCGCCCCATCCTCCCTGCCTACCGGTTTAATGGTCCCCAGCAACGGTGGCTGCATCCCCTCTAGCTCCAGAGGAGGATTTGTGTCCAGCAGGTTCACAGATCATCAATGAACCATGTTTCTGGAGCTGGATACTCTTCTTGGCCAGGCATGACCACGCGTCAGCTTGGAAGCCAGAAAACGGGTGGGTCATGCCATCCAAACCACTTAGATTCAGTCTGTAACTGCTCACCACTGGGATTCAATCTCTAATCATGCATCATGATTCTATTGCCCGAAGAAAGGAGGAGGAGAGCTAAGAGGAAAAGGCTGAACATTTTCACTCACATATATAAAGAGCTCTCAAAGATCAGTAAGAAATAGTATGGGTAAAAGACATAATATTTTGGAAAGTTTTGGAAGTTTATCATTAATTAAAATCTATCTTCCCTCATCGCATTCATTTTTACCTCTGTTGAGCATTTCCCAAGGTATAGTTAGGTAATCTGACAAGCTAAGCTGTAATAATTTATCATGTGATGCTAATGCACTGTGAGGAGCTCCTTCCAAGCACAGGAGATGCGGGAGTCCAGAGGCTGTTTTCATTCAAAGGAACGTCTGGGAGGAAGACTTCAGGCAAGATGACTAAGATGCAGCCCCTTGGGAGGAACCTCAAGTCTTGATTTCATGAATTTAATTCGCTTCCCTTTCATGTATCCAGAGACAGGGGGATAGAAGGGAGGAAGATCTTATTCCCATGAATTTTGCACAGTGATTGTGGAGACTTTTTAAGTAAATCTAGAGACCTGAACCTCAATGTTTTTTTTTTCTTTTTCCAAATTATCTCATTGAGGGAACCATGATAATATTGCTTATATTTTTTGCATAAAATTATTTTATGAACATAAATGTGTTCCTGTTAGTAGTGCCAGGTCCTAAAGAGGCATCTAAGTTACTCTTCACCCCAAGGTGAAAGAGGGAGCTTTAAGCATGGAAGAGCCTAAGGGCGGGGAAGGGTGCTGCCAGGCAGTGTCTTCTGGGCATGACACAGCTGCCCACGAGCTCATGGCGCTGTCTCTTTCCTTCCACAAGGCCTGTGCAAGAGTTGGCCTGTTAACATCTCACCATGGAAGGAGGGAGATATTAAGAGGTTCCACACCTCCCTGACATTCCAATGAGACTTAATGTCAGGTGGGGGAAGATAAGCTACTTTCCTCCATGCTATACCCACTGATATATCACCCATTCTCTAGCATAGTCAAACCTGATGAAACTTGATGGGCCACATATGCAAAAAGACACGGAAATAGAAGGGAGCTTGGTTGACAAGAAGAAAGTTTCAATGGGAGATGGAGGAAGGAAGGGATCAGGAAATATGGGGTAAAATGACATATTCATTGTATCCATATATGGCATTGTCAAAGAATAAAAAAATGAATGTAAAAATTCTTCCTGTTAACATTGCTTCTGATATTTAGCAAAATAAACTGTGTGCTTTAGACTTTCAGGAGTCAATTCATCGGACAGGGAAAGCATTTTTCTCATTTTTTGTATATGTATGTGTATGTATGTGTGCGCGTGTGTATGTGCACATGTGTTTGTGTGTGTGGTGTCACATGCATATGTGTGCATGACTATGAATGTGGATGTGCATGTTAGCCCTGAGGGTGATACTGGAAGTCGGCCCTGATTGTTCCTCACCTTATTATCTCCTTCCCCCCCCCCCCCCCCGTGTTCTTGTTCTTTTTCTTTTTTTCTTTATTCTTTGGCACTTTCATATGTAAACACAATGAATTTATGCGTTGTCACACCTTACTACCCAATCCCATTCCCACTCCTGTCCCACTTTATACTTTCCTCTTTCCAACCAGCCTCCTTCCTACTTTCTTTTTTCACATGTGGCCCACTGGGTTTCATCTGGGATGTTTGTACTGGCAAGTGCCTGGGATGACTTAGCAGTGGATAAATCATTGATAAAGATGCTTCCCTTTTCCTGTCTGTCATTAGTCTCAAAGTGTCTCTGGGGAGATGTGATGCTTCTTGAGGTTCTCCCCCTTCCCACGGTGAAATGTTGACGGGTGAACTAAATGTGCAGGTCTAGGAAGTGGACGTTGCTGCAGTGAGTTCTCGAGGTGCTGTGACTGTTATGTCCAGAGAACATTGTTCTGAAGCACCCCTTGTCCCCTTCAGACTCATATTCTTGCCACCCCTTCTCCCCTTCTTCCTCAAGGTTCCCTAAACCTTGGGATGGGGGGTGATTTTGATGTCTTGTTCAGCACTGAGCCTTCCATAGTCACGTATTCTCTGTGCTTTGGCCAGTTGTGATTCCCCGCCTTAAATAAAAAGATGCTGAGAGTTTCTCTAATCTATTGGTATGAATGATAAATGTTTAGATGGCAGTGAGCTATCAAGTACTTAAGTTTAAACTAAGGAGTTTGTTCCCACCTACTGCCTATTGTCTCTCCTCTCGCGGGTACTTGGCTAGGTTTATAACCAGTTATGTATATGTTCCCTGCTGAAAATTAGGCCTTAAATTCAATCAGAAAATAGTTGGTTACTCCTGTACCTTACACACCACTATTGTACAATTCAACCTCATTGGTCTCTAATTAGATCCAAAACTTAGCCTTATTTGGGGATTTCCAGTTTCCTCCTTCCAGGCTAGAATTACAGGGTCCTTTTACCTATGTGGCAAGTGCTTCACCCACTGGTCTCTATTTGTCATTCTTGACTCACTGATACTTATTTCCTCTTGTCTGTGAGCTGCAAGGAAGCTATCTTTCTTCAGTACTTTCTTCTGCACCCCTCCTAGAGGTATCACTGAGGGCTTTGCTGAGTATTTGAGAGTGAACAAAGTAGACAGCCAAGCACAAAACACAAGGAAGCTGGGATGTGCCTCTCCGTGCAGGGTACATGCCAGAACTGGAAGCCCCACAGGCTACCTGCACAGAGGCCGCAGGACCCGTCTGGTCTCCTTCAGGTCTATTAAGAGATCATCCTTCAGAGATTCTTTAAAGCTCCTGAACAAGAGGAAAGCCAGAATCTCAAAATGTCTTCTTTGAAAACACATGAAATATTACACCTACTTAGATAAAATCTTTTGGCCACTTTTGCTGGTCATTCATGCATATGTATTATTAAAGATGAAACAGAATTGGAAGGTGGTCACCGAAAGGGAACATGGTTTAATTTAGGGGAATCAAAAAGATTAGAGGGCAGTAATAAAAAAGGGTGAATTTGCTGAACAATTTTCTATGCATGGAAAAAAGCATGCACATTTGACATTTGAGTGGAGTAAAAGATTACTTTGGGTTAGAAAATATTTCGATTTTTTTGCTGTTGTATGAGTCTTTCTTTGAAAACTGATTTTTAAAAAGGTTTACTTATCATATATGTGGGTGCACATGTCATGATGCACGTGTAGAGGTTAGAGGATAACTTGCAGAAGTCAGTTGTCTCCTTCTACCGTGTGGGTTCCGGGGATTGAATTCAGGTCACTACCAGGTTTGGCAGCAAATGCTTTTACCTGCTGAGCCATCTCACTGACCGTGGCTTTTAAAATCTCTCTCACTCTTCCTTACTTCTTTCTTTCATTCATACTTACTTGTGTGTGTGTTTGTGTGTGTGTGTGTGTGTGTGTGTGTGAGAGAGAGAGAGAGAGAGAGAGAGAGAGAGAGAGAGAGAGAGAGAAGAATGTCATGTCCATGGTTGTCATGGTGCACAGGTAGAGGTCAAAGAACAACTTTCAAAATTCAGCTCTTGTCTTCTACCATGTGGGATTTTGGAGATCAAAATCAGGCAGCCAAGTTTGTGAGCAGGTGCCTTACCTGCTGAACTATCTTGCCTGCTTTTTTTCTTCCTCCCTCCCTCCCTCCTTTCCTCCCTTCCTCCTTTTTTTAACCTTCTTCCCTTTCTCCCTCCCTTCCTCCCTCTCTCTCTTCCCCCCCCCCCATATCTATACTAGATTCTGTTTGACCCTTTGGTCTTTATTTCTCTCCAGCAAGCCCTGGCTCATCAAAATTTGAGTACCATACACAATCAGATTTAATTTGACTCAAGTTTGTCAGGATAGTGTGGCTCATTTGGTGAGGGTATTACTGATGGTGGGGTCTGGATTAGTTGACAAGCCTGGCAGTTATGTGGGGGGCTCAAAGTTCTGTTGTAGTACAGTGTGCGTGGGGGGGTGCAGAGATCAAATGGAAGCAGACTACTTAAACCAGAAAGGTTTTCTGAAGAAAGAGACGTTCTGCATGGTTTCTCACAGTAGTCCAGGGCTCATCATCTGATTCAGACTGAATGAATATCTGCAGCATTCTGGGCTTTCGCCAAGCGGCCAGTCGAAAGCTTTTCCCTTCCGTATTAAGGAAGAGTCAAGGAATCCAGGGGACAAAGGCCAACATGTCATCTTCATTAGTGGCACTGGTCAATTACAAACTGGAGAAGAGCCACCCCCTTAACATGCGAGCATTGTTTCATAGGACTTTCTTCCCTTTGTTGAACACATTTCAGTGCTGCGCGATAAATTCATCGACTGCACGTTTTGTGAATTGGGCTGTGAGGAAGTGCACTGGGGTGCTCTCGCCCTTGACAGTCAAGAAGTGTGGAGCCTGCACATCAAGGTGCTGAACCCCTTGGAAATGGAGGCTGGACAGAAAGGTAGGGGAGCAAGGATCCTGGGAAGGCAGAGGAGCCCCTGGGCCTGACTCTGAAGTCTAAGACCCGCTGGGAAGCAAGGATTCCAGCACAATTAACTTGCGCTTTGTAGCTGCAGGCACAGAGGAGAAAACTGTCCTTTAAGTAGAGATACTTTATGTCAGAGCAGCGAGTGAGCCATGGTTAGGGCCTGAGCTGGTGTGAATGGAGGGTAGCCTCACTCCATTCTCAGGTATTTTCTAGAGACCTCCAAGACAAGACCAAATCTTTGTTTACTGTAAGAACATCTCAACTCCCCTCCTCGCAACCATACACAATCAGATTTAATTTGACTCAAGTTTGTCAGGATAGTGTGGCTCATTTGGTAAGGGTATTACTGAAGACCTGGGGCTTGACCTTATCAGCTGTAATACTATACCAAAACCTCCTCCAGGTTCCTTGGTAACACTTGGAGATGCAACTTCTGAGCCACTGAGAACAGTGCTATGTGATTAATGTGAAGACACTAGGGAGAAAGCCCAGGGCTTCAGGCATGCTGGGCAAGCACTTACAACTCGCCTGTAGTCCCAGCCTGGCATCCCGTGATGGAGCATTGGCCCACTTCCAGTTGAATTTATCCTCCTCCAGCCTCTGCCTCTGGATCGATCCAGTGTGTAACACCACACGCAACAATAACTGATGATCTGGTTGAGTTCTGATGGTCAGAGGGCCTTCTTGTGCAGGGAATATTTACTCGCTCGTCATTCATTCATTTACTAGTCTTCACTGAATGTGCCTGGTTCTGAAGTTACAAGCAATAGCAATCAACAACTTGTGTCTTGGGGATACAGCCTGGTAAGAGACAGACTTACAGGTGGCCTTGGAGACTACTTTACAGAAACACCCAGTATGGAAGGCTCTGCCTGAGGGTGAGGGACACTTGGGTGTCACTTGACCTAGGATTTTAATGTAGGGTGCTCAGTGAAGGCACCTGGTGGCTCTGGGTTAGGACAAGCCTGGAGGGGTCCTTTGGGTGGGTCCCTCCAGTTCCTCCTTTGGGAGTGGGAAAACTGGCCTAATCTGTGAATGGCTTTAGGAAGGCATAAGTAACAACCGGGAGCCTGCAGAGGTTTTAAGCAGAGGTCAGAAAAATGACCAGCTTTTATTAGAGACATAAATGTCTGGGAGGGTTGGTATTCAATCTAGAATAAATCCTTAAGGGCAAGAGACACCAGGAGATGTGTGGAGAAGCCTGGCTTTTCTCTTAGCATTTGGGAGGTCTTGGGTACATTGATGAAACTGAGCTTTTAGAAAAAGAAAAAGGACAAAATGGTAATAGCCAGTATATCTAAAATAAAAAGAATGTGATTTCCTTATAAAAATGCACCCCTGAAATAAATCTTTAATTCAACGCACAAATCGTTAATGTCCAGATTACAGTCTAATACTATGGAGTCCAAATTTGAGATTCAGGTGTTTCAGAGTGACTCTACACTGGGGCTGGGGATGTAGGGACTCCTCCTGATGGCAGCATGTGTGCTGATTAAAGCAAGGAGACTCAAAATCAATAATGCTGCTGGTCTAGAGGGAAGGGAAGATGGGATAGGCTAGCCAAGATTCTGGGCAACATGTGGCAGAGGTGGGCAGGCAAGGGGAGATGGCAGAGAGGACCCTGTTACCCAGGGAGCAGCTATCAGAGCTCTCTGGGGAGAGTTTCAAGCAAGGGCATCTCCAGCAAATTTAAAACCCAAAGGCAGATTGCAGAGATAGGTCTTCCAGAATGTCCGCTGGTGGTGTTTAAAGGAAATTGCTTTCTTACTTTTTCTTTCTTTTTTTTTTTTTAAGTTCGAAACACGCAACCTAATAAGTGTTTTCCTGGAATAATCTCTTTCAGTGCCACGAGGACCTCCCCGTTATTCCAGAGCCTGTCACTGTGGGGACTTGGTTTAAAATCAACGGAGGCCACTCCAGGAAGATGTACCAGGTGCTGTCTCAGCCCTCACTCAGAATTTTCTAGCCACATTGCTTATACAAAAGGAAGTCATGGGGCAGGAGAAGTGGCTCAGGGGTTAATCCTCTGTCTTGCAGGCGGAAGGTCCTGAGTTCAGATCCTAGACCCCACGTATAGCTGCCGGGAAGAAGAGGGGGGTGGCCTGTGTTTCTGGTCCTGGTAGGGCGGAGCGTGTGAATCCCCGGGCAGAGTAAACAAGGAGGAGGTGGAGGCGTCCATGGTGGTTCCCGAATTCGCACGTGGTTCTACACACACATATAAACACACACACACATACATACACACACGTGCACACACGCATGCACGCACAATTGAATAAATAATAATAAAAACATTTTTAAAAAAAGGAAGTCATGAAGACAGGGAGCTTGTGAGCTGTTGCTCCACAAAATCCGAAACTGACCAAGTGCCTTTCGAGATGGCACCTCCGCTGTTTACGGTGGGAAGATGCCAGAAGGCACAAAGATGGAGCCTGGCTGGGGTCTTCACACATGAGACTGGGTAGGGAAACTAAGAAGGCCCAGAAATTAGTGGTTTAAGTTCCTGACTCATTCCCTCCTTCGCTGATGACCTAGGACAAATCCTGCAGCCTCCCTGAGTCATGGTTCCTTACAAGTAAAGTAAGAAGAATCCAAGAGATCTTTAGCATCGCATGGGACCTGGGCTGCATTATGATTTTTATGACCCCCCCAACACACACTTTGGACTCCTTAAGTACCCCTTCCTCTAGCAGAAAATTATTATAAATTGTGTTTTGTAGAATCAAGACGGATTACAATTGTCTTCATGCCAACATAAGTCAAAGTCTTGCTTAGTGTAAGAAGCAGATTATTTTTGTGGGTACCCAGGAGGGCCTGTGGGTGCCGGGAACGACTGACCTGTGACATGGGGTAGATTGGTGAAGTCAGAAGAGAAAAAAGGCTGTGAGCTTCGCTTGCTATGAGCCTGAGGTCAGGCTCCTGCCTACCTTCTTACTACTGTGTGTCTCTCTCATCCCCGACTTTCTGCAGCTCCAGCCTGACTCTGCTGAGGGTTTAGTGATGGCTGCCACTCTGCTTCCTGGCAGTGGGAGTGGGGCTGCTCTGTGCAGACAGCTCATATATGTCCACCCCTCTCTCTGATGTCCGGTGAACAGGGTTGTGACCTGTGGTCATCTAGCATAATTCATAGCAGCCTCGCTTTGGAGGGGTCTCTCAGAAGACAGTGGCAGGGCTGAAATTAGTGGCAGGCGCAGTCCTGAGCACAGGTTGATGAGCCTGGTGCCTGCTATAGTCCTGGATAATGGTAACTGAAGAGACCATTGTTCTACCTTGTGCATCATCTGGTATATTTAGTTTCTTTCACAAGCAATTTTTACTATTACAGAAGTAGCGTAACTTAAAAAAAAAAGCCACAGGATTCACATTCCTGAGTATAATTAGAAAACAAAAATGTTTCTTGAAGCATGCACACATCTGTGTCCGTGCATGCATGGGCATGCATATCTGTGTATATATCTATAAGTGTGCGTGCATATGTGTGTATAGGTGTGTGTGTCTCTGTGTATGTGTACATGTGTAGGTGGTATATGTCTGTGTGTATGTCTTTGCGTGCGTGTCTCTTCGTATATGGGCATATGTGTGTATATGTCCATATGTATGTGCATGTGTGTGTATATCTCTTAGCACATATGTGTATATGTCTTTGTGAGTGCATGCGTGGATGTGGATGTGTGGATCTGTATTCTATATGTGCATGTGTATGTATATATCTCTGTATATGTGTACATGGGTGTGTATGTCTATGTGTATCTGTGTGTGTATGTGTGTGTGACATGCACAGGTGTGTATGTCTGTGTGTACATGTCCATATATGTGATCATGTGTGTGTATGTCTTTGTGTGTGTGCAAGCCTGTGCATGTGCTAGATTTTTTGCCATGTTGAAATCATATCTGCTTAAGAGTCTGTGGATATGTAAAGCCCACCTTGTTGATGGAGAAGGGTTATTTTTGCTTTACCAGAGGCCAGTTGCATAGGTCAGTGGGCTTCCTTGCTCAATTGCAATTCCTTGGGCATTAATTTTCATGTTTAAATAGCAAGCACACACGCCGAGGACTGCATACCGTGCCTGCTGAGGAGAGGAGTGCTCAGCGAGCCTTGCCCCAGAGGTGCTGCACGCCCTGCCGCTATTTTAGAATAAGAATCAGTTCTGGTTGTCTGACTGATGGACAATTTTCCCCCACCCGCTCTCTTTGCAAGTGACCTATACTGTCTAGACAGTTGCATATTATTTATACATTCATTCCTGATTTTAGGCTTTTTTTTTTTGTTTCTACTAAAGCTGTTTTAGTTTTATGCAGCCAAGGAGCTACTGGAGATGACCCCTGTAGAAGGCCGTGTAATTGCACCAAGTGAATGCTGGCCTTCTTAGTGTTCTAGCGCCACTAAAATACTGGGGGGGAAATCTCTTTGAAACATAATATGAACTCTGAAAAGAAATGAAAACAAGCTGTCCAAGTTGTGTGCCCTAAGCATACACGTGTCCAAATACACTCCTGTACACAGCCACACCATACACACATACCCCACATACACACACACCAAACACACAGACCATGCTCATAGATACCATATACACATGCAAATCCCCTCCACATGTAGACACATACACAATACACATACACAAAATACCACACATTCTCTCTTTTCTCTCACTTTCTTTCTCTTTCTCTCTCCCCAGAAGCCACTGAGAGAATTAAAGTCAGCTAATTTCAAAGGTTCTCAATCAATTCAGCTGATCCCATTTGTTGATTAGGGAGTCAAAATACTCCATTTTCGTGCTGTTTCAAATTCAGAATTTTTTTTTTTTTTTGAGAAGGGTGGTGGAGGTTAGCGCAATCGTTTTTCAGAGTGATTCCCTTGGGCAGAAAGGGAGTTAATAATTTGAAAACTCGGGTGAGTCTGATGGGCTGTGAAAGTTCCACATGAAACATTTATAATGGCTGCTTTGGGGATGGTGGCTTCGGTGTGTGTGTGTGTGTGTGTGTGTGTGTGTGTGTGTGTGTGTGTGTGTGACTTTCCTTAGGCATGAGCCAGTGGCAGAAGCTTTGTCTAAAGTGGAGTCATAACATCATCTTTTGCAGAGGGAAAAGAGTAGATGAGAATGGAGACATTCAAAGGGGGCACGTTCCCTTCCTAAGGGGTGCTAGAAGCCAGGAGTGACAGCTCACTCTCTCCGCCCTCTGCATCTGTGAGGATGTCCAGCTTCCTTGGGTTCCTGAGAGCCTGAGGCACTGCCAAGCTCCTGCAGAGCGCAGGGACTGCTTCTCTTGGGAGAACAGTGTTCAATGCAGCTAGTGGTGAGGGTGTGTATCTAGAAGTCCTTCCTTCCCACTTTGCCCTTTGCTGGGAAAATCCCAGCCCTGGTTGGGATTGACATGGGTGTGGCATGCATACTGCAAGTATTTTACCACTTTGGGGCAAGGTTATACATTAACCTAGTTGCATCTCATTTACAGCAAGTGGGGATGGTGAAGATGAACACTTCATAAGAATCTGGGAAGGGAAACTGTAACCCTCGCTCATTAAACCTGTCCATGTGCTCGAAGCCTTCTAACCTAAGCCCCAAACAAAGCCGGCATGCAGTGTGTCCCTCTGGGTGTCACTCTTGGCATCTTAAAGTTTACCCTGGCTACCGATGACCAGCCACGTATTGTTTATCAGCCAATACCAACATTCAGTCATCAAAGCGACTTATCAGGTGGGTGGTTATTATGGATGTAAAAAAAATCATCACAAGGAATAAAAATACAGTCTTCGACAGTTTCTCAAGAGGAAAGTTTTCTTTGCCTAAATAGCAATTCTAAAACACACTGTTTCCTTCGTGGTGTCGCCAAGCAGCTCTTTCCAAGGGCTGTTCCGTTTTGTTCTTAGCCTCGATTTTATTTTCCGTTCCACTTTCACAGTGCAAGATGAATTCCCACGGTCTGCACGTGGCCCAGAGTTCAGCACACATGTTTACTGAGGTGTACAGCTCTCAAATAACTTTGGGGGCTTCTCTCACTCTCACTGTTAGGAAGTACATTTAAAAGAAATTGCTTCTTATAGATTTAAATTACAAAAGTACTGATATCATGCAAAAGGCAGTTTAACTCATGCAAGCAAGCAAATAGGTGAATCTTTGGGGGGAAAAGATATCGAGACTAATATGAATGGAAATGGGATTAGCTCCCTGCATTAGCAGCTGCTGTGAAATTTAAAGTCCTGTCTGTTGGTTATTCTTGAAGACACACCTAGATTTCATGTGTGCATTTGTACATGTTTTGGTGGCTGTATTTTGCATGGTCTTCCCTTGGAATTTTGAAACAAAGATAGACAGAGATGCAGGTAGTGCAGGAAGCCATGAACGTCAGCCTGCTGGAGAATTCACTATAGGCTGGGATAAAATTTTAAGTGTCTATGAAATTATGACGAAGTGGGGTAAGAAAATACAGATTCATCTTGCCAAGGGATTTGGAGCGCTTTGTGTTATTATTAGACGTGTGTTCAGATGTTAGTTGAGGTGGAGTGGAGTTGGTACGGAGCAGTGGATGATGGCAGCCAGGGCCAAGTGCTTCCTGCTTTCATCCCTCCCCCAAGATAGGAGCTGTCTTTCTAAATGTTAAGTGTTTTCCTTTTTAAATATCCAAGGAAGAACAGTACTTGATGGCACATACCCATCTTAGAAAATTCTCAGTTTCTATAAATAAAGTATTACTGGGACACCTTTACATTTGGCTCTTTCTCAATCTAGCCCTCTTTGACATGGTGCCTGAGAATCTTCAGGTGCTATTTCTTGTCTTTCTACCTCATGCAAATTCTCTTCATCTCTGCTACATTAAGTCAGGCTGGCTGAGCTGCAGGTACTGGGGGATTCTTGGGTTTCCTCCCCATTTCCCATAGGTGCAACAGGAATTATAGATGGTTACCACGTCTGACATTTACAGGGATTTGGGATCTGGGGATTTGAACTCTGGCTCTAACATTATGCAGCAACCACTTTACCTGGGTAGCCCTGGTTTGTCAGCCCTTAGCTGTTCCTGCATCACAAGGCTGGCATGGTTTGGATCAGAAATGCAAACCACAAGTTCATGTTTGGAACTCTTGTTTTCCAGCTACTTTAGGGGGACTGTGGATCCTATGGGAGGTAGAACCTCGTTCATGGAAGTGGGTCTTTGAAGAGTAGATGTTTGAAGATGATATCCTGGCCCCAATTTCTAGTTGCTCTCTGCTTCCTGGTCTACCATAATGGGCAGCTACCACCACAAAGTTTTGTTTTCAGAATATTACCCTCTCTGCCAACGTGGGTTGAAATCCCTCTGAAACCATGAACCAAAAGAAATCCTCCCTTCTGTAAATGATTTCTGTCAGGTGTTTTGTCTCAGCAACCAGAAAATTAACTAATACAACAAACTTTTTTTTTATTCAATTATGTGTGTGTGCGTGTGTGTATGTATGTGTGTGTATATACGTGTGTAGAACCACAGGCGAATTCGGGAACCACCATGGACGCCTCCACCTCCTCCTTGTTACTCGCCCCGGGATTCACAGGCTCCGCCCTATCAGGACCAGAAACGCAGGCCGCCCCTGCTTCTGCCCAGCATCAATACGTGGGGTCTTGGATCTGAACTCAGGACCTTCTGCCTGCAAGATAGAGGCTTAACCCCTGAGCCACCTCTCCAGCCCCACAACAAACTTTTAATAGACCAAGAGTTGCGAAAGAAATGGCATTTGCCAACTGGCCTCTCACAGCAAAAGGCTGACAGGCTCCAGACAGAGACTTCTTGGTTGAGAGTCAAAAGTAGATAGTAGGAGTTGGACTCTAGTTCCAAGAAGCTCTTCACAAAGTTTTTAAACTTGGACTGTTTTCTTCAGCTGGAAACACTAAAAACACATTGGAGGTTGTGTCAGATACGGAAATCAGCTTCACCATTGAAAGTCTGAGCTATGGGCATAATTGTGAAGAATTTTTATTAAATTGAACTCTGAGCAGGTCTGCAAGAAATTGTCTAATTGATGGGGAGGTCCCAGCCTTTGGTAGGTGGAATTCTTCCCTGGGATTCTTCCCTAGGCAGGTGGGTAAGATGGAGGGAGATGATTCAGGGAGTTTGGCATTTTTTGGGGCATACTTGAACAGACATGCTGCCTAGCAAGCGAGGTTTGTCCCTCTCTGAGCAGTCCAGTGAATATAGTGTAGCCAGTTCCTTAGGCCCCTGGTGTTGGTATGGGCTCTCCTGCCAGGCTGGAGGAAGAACCATGACTGGACAGTCATAAGCCAGAATAACGCCCCTTGTTCTCTTAAACCATTTGATTGTGAATTTGTGGGCAACATGCAGAGGAAGGGCTGCAGATGTGATCAGGCATATTACTTTGTAGGAAATTAAGTCCAAACCTAATAGAAGCAGCCAGGGAGCAGAGAGGTTCAGAAGGGGAAAGAGAGAAAAATGTTGGCCCAGCTCCCTGGACACAGGTCTCAAGTGTGCATACACGGCTGGGCTTCAGCTTCTCCATCAGTGGGTGGGACTGTGGGGTATCTGCCCTGCAGAGCCCCTACTAGAATCCAATGGAATGATGTGCACAGAATTCTGGCACTGCTCAATGAATGCTCTTGTCAATACTGCTATTTTAATGGGATCTTGGCATTTAAATCCTTGTGGATTTGATAAATGCATGCCCATTATTAAAGCCCTTGCTTTCTAGGCCCGAACATTTTCAACGGCTTCTGTAGGGCCGCAGTCCTTGGGATCTGATGGCAGATGCTTCCATGTGAAGTGTGCACTGGCAGTGGGCATCCAGGAGACACTGATGGCTCTCTCTGCCTGAGCGAATCTGACCTCTGGATGGGATGGGATGGGCCGAATGAGCACATTGATCTGCTTTCCCAGTGTCATAGATTTAGACACTGGATTTAGATGCCATCAAGATTGCTCAGCAGGTAAGGAAGGCACCTGCTGGGAAACTTGGTGACCTGAGTTCAATTTCTGGAAGTCCAAATGGTAAGAGAGAACTGACTTCTGAAAGTTGTCCTCTGACCCCTGTGTGCTATGGCATGCATTTGCATGCCTTTTTCCTCTTAATTGAATAAAAGAAAGTTCTCTCTCTCTCTCTCTCTCTCTCTCTCTCTCTCTCACACACACACACACACACACACACACACACACACACACACACACACACAGTTCTAGTAAGGAACAATTTATGTTTAGCTGAGAACTTTGGATCTAGAAGAGCTTGACCAAGGACACCCACAGTAAGAGGCCCCAAGCAAAGTTAAGTCTTAGTCTTAGATCTCTTACTCTTGCAGCTTTTCATCATTTTGTTTTGCCTAGTTTTGGCTTTTCTGGTCAGGATCTTGCTGTGTAGCCCAGGTTGGTCTGTAGCTCATTCTGTAGACCAGACAGACAGGCCCTGAACTTGTAAACTTCCTGTTTCAGACATTGGAAAGCTGAGACTGTGGGATGTGCTATCATGTCTGACTTATCTCATACTTTTCTGTTCTCTTCCTCCTCATCCTCTTTTTACCTCTTTTCTTTTCTTTTTTTTCACTCTCTCTTTTTCTCTTTCTTTCTTTTAGATATAGCCCGGGACAGCCTCAAACTCACTGTGTTACTGCGGATGACTGTGAACTACTGACCCTTCTGCTTCTACTTTCCAAGTACAAAGATGACGGGAATGCACCACCATGCCAGGTTTTACTTGGTGCTGGAGGCCGGACCCTGGGCTTCATGCATCCTAGGCAAGCACTGTACCAAGGAGCCCCTGGAACTTTCTCAACAGAAAGATGCACACGTTCTACAGCCTGTACTTAGTACTTGATCCCTCAGTAAACATGAGTATTCCTGTACATTAATACACTAATGACTGTGCTGCCTGAAACCTCCAGAGCCCCCGAGGCACACGCACACACACACACACACACACACACACACACACACACACGAGGAAGACAGAGATTCAGTCCCGTGTTAAACGGAAAAGCCAGGCCACAAGAAATCTCATGGTGCATCTAGACTTTTGAATGACTGGGTACTTCTAGTTGGCTGCTAGTGTCCAGTCCACCACTCTCTTACCAGATCAGAGCCTGGATTGTTAGGGATTCAGCTCACATGCGTTCGCTTTATGCTTTTTCCTTTGCAGTTTTAACTTACAACTTACGGTGTAGTTTCATAGTTTATGAATCTTTATAAACAGCCTTTAAAACATATTGGAATAAAATATGCCATACACAAACAAGTAAGTGAAAACTAAAGAGAATAAATGGATAAGGAGGGTAAAAGACTCACCACAGCCACTGCTTGCCTCTTCTAGATTGGCACACAGCAGGTGCTTAGTGATGGAGGACATTAAGTTGGACACGTGTGTGCATGAATGTATTATTTTAGGATTCCTTCCTTCCTTCTTCCCTCCCTCCTTCCTTCCCTCCTTCCTTCCTTCCTTTCTTCCTTCCTTCCTTCTTTCCTTCCTTCCTTCTTTCCTCTCTCCTTCCTCTCTCCTTCCCTCCCTCCTTCTCTTCCTCCCTCCTCTTCCTTCCTTCTTTCCTTCCTCTCTCCCTCCTTCCTTCTCTCTCTCTTCCTCCCTCCCTCCTTCCCTCTCTTTCTCTTCCTCCCTCCCTCCCTCCTTCCTCCCTCCCTCCCTCCTTTTTCTTTTCATTCCTTCCTTCTTTCCTTCCTTCCTTCCTTCCTTCCTTCCTTCCTTCCTTCCTTCCTTCCTTCCTTCCTTCCCTTCTTTCTTTCTCTTGTTATTTTTTTCTTTCCTTTAGATATTTTGTTTATTTGAGAGTAAGGGAAGAAGGTTGAGAGAGAGAAAGAGGGAGAGAGAAAGCAGGCATGCGTGTGGGATCGCTCCCATGCAGAGGTGAGAGTGTCAGAAGTCAGTTATTTCCTGGTGGGCCCCACGGATTGAACTCTTGTTTCCAGGCTTGTGTGCAGTCCCCTTCACCACTGAGCCATCTCTCCGACCTCACACAGGCCACTTTCCTGCAGCTGTGTGCCCACATTCCTTTGAAGGAAGTGAGAAGGCAGTCGGTTTTGAGGATGTATGAGATAGAGTGGACGCCACTCTATTAATTGACTATAGCTGGCTCATTAACTGAATACTATTTTGATGTGGTTGTGAATATTCATTACATGCAAATAATAAATGATGAATGTTTAATATGCATTGTGAACAAGTCATATATTTGCCAAGTACTTAGTGGAAGTGTTTTCTAAGCATCTGGATTCTGCAAACTGTAAGGTGGCAGCCAGGAAGGCGAGCTGATCAGATCTCCTTTCAAACAAGAGCTCACCATTTGGCCTTCTGCTATTGGCCTTAAGAGTTCATCTCAGCTTCCACCCAAGGCCAGGTTTAGCCCAGGAAGTCCTCAGCTGATGACCAAATCTCGGCAAGTTTGGGCTTTGGAAGCACTTGATCCATTGGTAGGATTTACTCTGTATTTCCCTGTTGAGTTGGCCAGACTTACTAGATGGACAATGAGTTGAGACACTGTTTTCCTAATCCTAGTCCTAGTTCTGAGCTAGGCCTCCCACAGCCCCTATTACTTCTGCCTCTCTATAGCACTGTCCATACCAGGAGCCAAAAGTAATGGATGTCACTTCATGCTCAGGCCACAAAATGCTGACTGTGGATTGGTTTGGGCTCCTATCTATTCACCCTGATAAAGTCATCTGTCATATTTTGAGCGGCCTTATGGAAAAGATCACATGTTAAGACAGCAAGAGTGGACTCCTCCCAATAGCCAGGAGTAAATGGAGTCCCTCAGTTTAACAGTCTTCAGGGGACTGAATGCTCACCTGCTGTTTGATTGACCTGGAAGCAAAGCAGTTCCTTCTCAGATAAGTATTTAGATGACAACAGAACTCTGCAGCTGATACTTGAGGACAGTCTGTGAAAGACCTTGAGCCAAAGGTAGTAGTTAGCATTAGCACATATTCTTGACTCACAGGAACAATGGAGAAATTTCTTACCAATAACAGTTAGGTAATGCCCCTTCTTTCACCTTTTGTAGGCATCACTCGCAATAATCCTCTTAATTCCTAAACCATTTTAGCCTCTGCCTTTGAAAGACCCAGCTGGGGCCACCATCCAATGTGATGCGGGGACAAGTCAAGAGATGATTCAAATCAGCAGCTGAGATGCAGCCTGGGTCCTGTTGGTGGTATCCTGGATCCTGAAGTTTGAGACATGGTCAAAGATGAAATCTTCTGGCACTGGAAAGAGACCCAGCCTAGGAGACCAGTGTGTGACCAGAGAGCTTAGTCCTTGTGATATTTAATCTTGGTTGTCAACTACACCGGACCTGGAATTAATTAACAGAGCATCATTAGACCATCTGTAGGTATTATCTGGATTATGTTATTTGAAATACAATGACCCACCCTAAATGTGGCACTTTCTAGGAGCAAACCAGATAAAAGGAAGTCTAAGAAAGCAAAGCTCTCTCTCTCTCTTGCCCTGTGCCTGCAAACTCTTTCTTCGATGGCGTTCTTCGATGACATCAGAACTCAGCTTTTTCAACCTTCCAAAGTGACTGAAGTACAGAGGCACTCCAGGATTCCTCCAGGCCCTTAGCTCCAGGCTACAACTGCTGCGATATTCAGCTCCTGAGCTGAACAGCGACTGGCGCCATTGTTGGACTACTGAGACCTTACCTTGTAAATCAATCCAATGAATTCCTTTCTATATTTGTCCTATAGGTTCTGTCCTTCTAGAGAACCCTGACTAGTACAGACCTCTAGGACATCTCTCCATGCCTTCCAGGCCCGTCACAGACAGTCTCTGCACAGACATGAGGTCGCATCAAGATTAAGGAAGCATTGCTTGGCTCTTAAAATTTCTTTCTGCTTTGTTATAATTTAGAAAACAAGTAAAACTCTGTACAGAGGTGTGTTGAGATGCTCTGTAAAGAAAGCCTCTTTTATGGAGCTTGTATAGAGCTGTCATATGATCACACACACACACACACACACACACACACACACACACACACACACACCTGGTTTCTAACATGGCCTCTTACCATACTACATCAAACTGGTGATTTTGCCAGAAGCCTTCTTAAGAATCTAGGAGAATCTTGAAAGCACAGGTAAGTCTCTACCATCCTTCACTGCACAGTGTTTCTCGAGGCTGATACTTAGAAGGAAAACATTAAAAGTGAGAATGGATGGAATCACTAAGGAAGGTATATGTTTCAAGTAGCTTTCAAGTAATGTACATAAACTCCCTCATTTATCCCCTTCTGATTCCAGGGACACTCATCACATTGATATAGTAATGAGGACTCGGCTGAGCCAGAACTTGGATGTGGGCTGTTGGGACTCGAGAACATCATTGCGAGCCAGAATGAGTCCTGTTCTCAGTGTTCAGAAGCTATGTCTGCAGGCAAGAAATCTGCCTTCCTTTCCTTCCAGCCACTTCCAAGTGGCTGGAAATTCAGTCCCCTCTTGCTGAGTCCATGGGGAGCTAGTGCTGCCCACAGTGGTTGCAGTGTCTGAGATGGACTCCTATGGAGGGCGAGGCCAGTTTGAAAGTAAGAACAAAATTCTTTCAACTGACCCATTTTGTAGCTCATCTTATTTTTCTTTGTTTTGGATCACATCTAACTCTCCCTCCTCTTCTAAATTGGCAAGGTACACAGTTGCTGCACAGAAACAGTTTCAATCGCCTGGCTTTCCCCAGGAAGTCGGCAGGAATTGCATACCTGCAGGTGAGCAAGCTCTGGAAGCCTTGGGACCAGAGTGCCTTCCTGCAGGAGGGTCTCTCTGTGCTGAGCGAGCATTAGCCAGATTGTTATGCACTGGACGGCAGATTTTTCGTTAAATATATGCCATGTTTTTCCAGAACTGAAATATGAATATCTTTTTATTGATGTAATATACTTAGATAACCATTTCAAACGGTGAACCTCAGAATACAGCACTTCAGTCAGTAACTCCATTCTGTTTTTATAATCTAGCATAGTTAAAAAAAAGAACCTTTATTTTAAGAGCAGGGATGTTTCCTTTACCCCAGCGTGAGCGTGTCTTGCTGCTGGAGATGACTGTACAGAAATGGAGGAGTCCTGTCAGCAAACAAAATGAAGCTGCTTGACCACCTTGCCTGCCACTTCTCGAGGAGGCCACGAGGCCAGGGGGCAAAGCAAGGGGACCTGTCTCCCATGATTCATTTCATTCATCAAAAGGCACCATGATAATGGGTAGTGCCACCTCATCTGGGGGCTGGTTACAGAGCCAGAAACTCCAGCTCATCTCAGATGGTGTACAAGTCACCCAGGTGATTCTTACACACGGTAAAGTTGCAGAACCAATGATGCTACTCAAGACTTGCCCTTTTTACCCTTAGCCTGAAAGCAGATAATCCACCCAAGAGCAGGGTGCTTAAGTGGGATCTGTCAATCTCTGGAATACTAAGACACTTCTTGAAAAGAAAAGATTCTATAGTGAAACATCTTTCATAGCGCATACCATTTTTTAAATTTTATTTATTATTTGTGTGTTTGTGTGTGTGTGTGTGGTATGTGTGTGTGTGGTGTGTGTGTGGTGTGTGTGTGTGGTGTGTGTGTGTGATGTGTGTGTGTGTGGTGTGTATGTGTGGTGTGTGTGGGTGGTGTGTGTGTATGTGTGGTGTGTGTGTGGTGTGTGTGTGGTGTGTGTGTGGTGTGTGGTATGTGTGTGTGGTGTGTATGTATATGTGTGTGTGGTGTGTGGTATGTGTGTGTGGTGTGTGTGTGTGGTATGTGTGTGTGGTGTGTGTGTGTGGTGTGTGTGCGTGTGGTGTGTGTGTGTGTGTGTGGTGTGTGTGCGTGTGGTGTGTGTGTGTGGTGTATGTGTGTGTGGTGTGTGTGTATGTGTGTGTGGTGTGTGGTGTGTGTGTGTGGTGTATGTGTGTGTGGTGTGTGTGTATGTGTGTGTGGTGTGTGTGTGTGTGGTGTGTGTGTATGTGTGTGTGGTGTGTGTGTGGTGTGTGTGTGGTGTGTGTGTGGTGTGTGTGTGTGGTGTGTTTGTGTATGTGGTGTGTGTGTGGTGTGTGTATGTGTGTGTGGTGTGTGTGTGGTGTGTGTGTAGGTATGTGTGTGGTGTGTGTGTGTGGTGTGTGTATGGTATGTGTAGGTGTGTGTGTATGTGTGTGTGTGGGGTGTGTGTGTGTATGTGTGGTGTGTGTGTGTGTGGTGTGTGTGTGGTGTGTTTGTGTGTGTAGTGTGTGTGTAGGTATGTGTGCGGTGTGTGTGGTGTGTGTGTGTGTGGTGTGTATGTGTGTGTATGTGGTGTGTGTGTGTGTGTGTATGTGTGTGGGTGTGTGTATGTGTGTATGTGTGGTGTGTGTGTGTGTGGTGTGTGGTGTGTGTGGTGTGTGTGTGGTGTGTGTATGTGTGTGTGTATGTGGTGTGTGTGGTGTGTGTGCATGGTGTGTGTATGTGTGTGTGTGGGGTGTGTGTGTGTGTGTGTATGTGTGGTGTGTGTGTGTGTGGTGTGTGTGTGTGTGTGTGTGGTGTGTGTGTGGTGTGTGTGTGTGTGTGTGTGTGTGTGGTGTGTGTGGTGTGTGTGTATAGGCCCAAGGGTGACAACAGGAATCATCATCCTGGATTGTTCTACCTCCTTATCGCTTTGCCCCTGGGTTTCCCAGGCTTCACCTTCCAGGGTCAGAATTGCAAGCTGCTACTATATCCACTTGGCATTTTTATATAGGATCCGGGATCTGAACTCAGGTCCTTTTTGCTTGGGAGGCAAAAGTTTTAACTCTTGAACCATCTCCCCAGCCCAAAGGAACCTTTTTTGACTAGCTAGCATAAACCTATTTGACCTCTTAAACATTTTTTTTTTAGATAAAATTGGATATCAACCCATGGTATTAGTGTCCCGGCCAGCACAATGAAGGAAAGGGCTTGCACATCCCTGTTGACTTTGTGATCCAGTAAAGCAGACTTCCTCTTGGAATTCCAGGTAGCTTTTGTGCCATGATTGACAATAACTCTCAGTAATGGTCAATGCAGCCCATGGATCTTCTTTCTCAGCTGTTGAGGCCCTTTGGGAAGCCTGACTTACAAGAGGAGGATAGCACAAGGTGACCAGCATCCCTGTCGCCCTGAGACTTCCTATTTCGAGAACCTACAGTTCCTTAGCTGTTAGTCCTACATAAACCAGAGCGGCTGCTCGCTCAACTAGACCAGTCTTCACTGTTCATTTTCCTTCTCTCTTCCCTGTCTCTACCCACATCCCATCTGCCACAGACTATCAGTCCAGTTTGGGAGTCGGCGATTTGCAGTCAGGGCTCCTGTGAATGGATTCCATTAAGATGGCAAATCTGTGTCACAAACATTTGCTGTTGTGTCAATGCTACTGTCTAGGTTGAAGTACTTATGTCATTCCAGGTGTCTTTGATTTTTTTTTTTTTTTTTTTGCATCTTTTCTCATTGGTCATGATGAGACCACTCACATTTCTGGGCATGGGAATGTAGGGTGTGAGAAGCAAGCCTGCCTCATCTTTAACATTTTTCCCTGAGCTTTCCAAATATCTAATATTTGACCGAGCAACCACCGTCTTACAGGATCTTCCTAAGGTGGAGCCCTGGCTGCCTACATAGAGTCCCATCTCTGCCAAACACACCTCTTTGTTAAAGACTTGTGGCATTTCCTAATCCTCCCCCATCCCCTACAATTTGAAATTCCAGCCACACTTCCCTATGCGTAGTGTTTCCATAATTTTAGTTAAACAGAAAATTGAAAAGACACCATTGCGATCATTACCTATTTTTTTTTCCAGCCAAAGCAAAAACAAGTCGGAGCATCCTTTAAATAACAATATTTTTCTGATGTTAATGTTGAATTAATCCAGGAAATGAATATGTATTGATGGTATTCTTTGGGGTTTTGAAAATCCTTACAACCACATAATTAAATGAGTGCCTTCAGAAATACTGATAAAAGCCGTCGCCATTCAAATATCTATACAAGACAATGGCCCTAAGCTGTGGGTTTGGGAGATTAGTTTGGCCAGAAGCCAGTGTTTATCACCATATTTCCATCTCAGCTGATAAAATTTAATCATTCTTATTTAAATAGAAATCAGAATTAATGCAGGTCGTAAAGAGAAGAATAATAAGCGAATCGCGCTCTTTATTTCCGAGCTGCTGGCGAAGACGTCCGTTCACAATGGAAATGCTGAAATGGTTGTTGTGGTGTTTTCCAACCTAGAACTTTCTTTCCTGGAATCCTCAAGCATTGCGAGCTCGTTTATCTCTCCAGCTCCACTTTGAAGTATTTTATTCCTTCTGTCCAGAGGGACAGCAAGGACAAAAGCAGGAATGGGGTCAAAGTCACCCACATGCCAGCGCTCTTGAAACTAGAAAGTAGTGGGTGCGACGGGGCTAGCCTCGACTGTGGCCTGAACAAGAGCAGAGTGAAGGGTGCTCTGTGACTGTCAGACAGGGCGAGCTCCGAGCCACAGGGGCCCGGAGAAGCAATCTTGGTCTCTTAGTCCAACCCATTCACTCTGTGGGTGTGGAAGCTGCGGCTCAGTGAGATGTGATTTGCTCAGGGTTGAGCAAGGAGGTCAGGGTAAACCAGGGCTACAGCCCCCGACCCATGTTCCTTTGACTTCATGTGATTGTTCTGACTATTCCAGCCTTAGAGCGGATGCGATTCAAAACCGTTTTATTTAACTCTTTACCCATCTGTGTTAGTGTCTCAAACCAACTCTGTTCAAATCAGGACACCTCCCCAGCCGCAGGATGACGAACTAAGAGAGCCAACCCGTGATTTCTCCCCATTTACCATGATTCATTGGGTGGAGAAATGCAGAGACTCTTAAATAAATAACATGAATTTTAAAGTGCTTCATATTTAAGCATTAAAAAAACCAAAATTCTGCTGGCAAACACTTGTAATCCAAGGTACTGGGGAGGGATGGGATTGAGGGAGGAGAATCACTTTGGATGCTTTCCTGGGCTCTACAGTGAGGCCAACCTGGGCCACCTAGCTAGGCCCTATCACAGCATAAAAGAGGACTAGAGACATCGCTGAGTGGTACAGCCAGCACTTGCCGAACATGCAGAAGACCCTGGTACTGTAAAACTAGAGAGCAAACCACAACGAAAAAAGAAGCTGAACATTGTCCATAGATAATTACATCGGAAAAGTAAATGATTCCCTCGGGTACGGATGATTGATGGTTCAATCTGCCCCCCCCCCCGTTCTTTGCTCTCATCTCTTTTAAGCCACACAGCCTTCCTCTGCCCCTGTGGTGTGGGAGCCCTTTTCAGCTCCATTTTGCAGATGAGGAAACTGAAAGACTGAGGGTCTGCAGCTTGGCCTGGTCACCCAATTGCAAGTGGTTGGCTGGAGGGGAGAGTCTCATAAGCCACTTGGCTCCAGGCCTAGGCTCACGCTTAATCCTGCCTCCCCAAGGCCTCAGAGACCAGGCTTCTCACTGAAGCCCACCCTGAGGACTGGCCCCTTCAGCTGCCGTGCTGCTCCCATGAAACCACGAGGCCATGCAAGTCAGGAGGGATGGAGCAGGCTGCGTGGACCTCACTTGACTCGATTGCTTTTGACTTTGTTATGAATTTTGGTTTGGCTTAAAGGCATATCAGACTTCAAAACGTCTGCTTGGGTCATTTAAGAACCTTCCTGAGACTTCACAACCTCTTAAGACTTCCTTTCAAATTCAGACATTTCCTCTGTCACCGCGCTTAACAAATGTTTTGAGAAGGAGTAAAAAACCATGTTGTGTTTGGCTGGGGAAATCTCCACGGGGCAGGTAATCAGCCATCAATGAGAATAAGATCGAGCATCAGGTTTTCAATGCCAGGAATTTTTGTCTGATTGGTTTTTGGGACTTTCATATATTTTTTTGTTTTAATTTTTCTTTTTAAATATTGTACTCACTGATTAATGAGATTGAGAGCGAGAACACAAGCACACGCATGGGTGGACATGAGAGGAGGGCTTTCAGAAGCCAGTTCTCTCTCTCCACCACGTGCACTCTGGGGCTCAAACTCAGGTCTCCAGATTTTTGAGCAGGCACCTTATCCACCCAGCTCTCTTGCTGATTCTCTTTAACCATTTTTTTGATAACCCAGAGCCATGAGTCTAATCACGCTTCGTATTTTCTGTGCAGAAGTGAGCATCCTCTGTGAAATGCTCTCGTGGGGATTTGGGAGTTCCAAGCAAGTATCTCTTTGCTGTGACAGTTACCTGAAGTACTTGACACCCTTGGATTCAGTGATGTCAGCAGGACAAGGTCACGTCAGAATGAAGTAGGAGAGTATACAGATGTCACATCTGCCTTATGAGCACAAGGCTGACTGAGGTGAGTGAGTGAAGAGGGTCATGCTTTCTGTTAACAGACATGACAGCCCCATAAAGGGACAGGTGGTTGGCTGACCTGTGCCATTTCCCTTGACCTCAGGGGCAGGTAGCCAGGACATGGCCTCTTCCCTATGCAAATGACAATTTGTCAGGACATCTTGGCTATGCGCAGCTGGCTGTGTGCACACAGGCAGGGGTTTTACCAGACATATCTGATGTAAAACACAAGACACCATCAATTTCACTGGGCATGGCCGCAGGTGCTGCTGTGACTGCAGCGTGTTGGCCCCACTCCTTCAGGAAACCCGACTATCCTCATTGAGCCTACTCTTCTTTGGTCCTTCCTTACTTCAGTGTTTCATTTAATTTTCTACGGAGCCGATGTTTTTACATTGCAATTCACCTGGGAAACTTTCAAGTGGGATCTCCATCTGTTTCCATTGGGCAACGACTTATGCTCATGACCCAACTTGATACTTAAGAATCGGCATGTGGTGGGCTACAGAGATGGCCCCATGGTTAAGCCTCTGCCTTATAAGCAGAAGGTCCTGATTTTGGATCCCAGGAGCCAGGTAAAAACATCAGGTGGAAATGGTGGCAGAATGTAGTTCCCGTTCTGGAAGGGGAAGCCTGGGAAAGCAAAGAGGAGGTAGCACGATTCAGGGTGTTTCCCAAATCCACTATTGGGGTCCCCACAGGCACACACAGTGCCCTCTGATACACACACACACACACACACACACACACACACACACACCACATAAAAATAAAATAAATTAAGAATCAGTGTGTGACTAGAGAAGCCACTATTTAAGGCACATTGAGACCGTCCGACTTTAAGCAGACTGAATAACATGCTGGAGTCTGTAGTCTTCAGGGTACCGCAGCCAAAAAGATCCTGAGACAAAAGGTGGAGAGCGTGGCTCCCTGGGCGAGCCTGGAGCCTAGGATGGTACAGGCTTCCTTATTCCTAGGTGGCATCCTGGTGTGCTTGCCTAGCATGCTGCGGGCAGAGTGTTCTTGCTTCCATTATGAGTACCTTGGGCGGGCTGCCACTCTCCACTGCTGCAGTCTGACTTCGCAGGGAACCTTGGGATCCAGGCTCTGGGAAATCTTTCTCTTTTCTTCTCTTTCTACTTCTCCTCTTCTTCATTCTCCAACTTCTCCTCCTGCAGGCCTTACCAGCCCCTCCCTCACTAACCCAACTGCCAGTCCCTACCTGCCCTTTGCCTCCCTGTTCTAGTCGGTAATAGGCTTCTACTGCTGTGCGATGGTTGGTAAGTTGCTTTGTCTCTCCGAGCCCTAGGAGTGCATCTCCTCAGCGAGGGACTAGGATCGGATCAGCTCAGCTTCGGAAGGACATGGCAGCAGAAGAAAGAACCAGCCTGCTTCACTTGCCTGTCACACACGGCTTGTATTCTTGGTGTCTCTGTGGAAATGCATTGCCTACACTCTCATGGACGTCTTGACCCTCTTAGAATGAGACCCTCCTCGGGGACGCTTAGGTGAATGGCTGAGTCGCTCCCCTCCCCCACCACCTCAGCATCATCCCAGGTTCCCTCCTGTCTTCCCTGTCGCTTGTGTTTTGGCTTTTCAAACCCTGCCTCTTCTCTTGCTGGGGCCTTTGCATCTGCGATGCCTTCCCTTCCTTAGATTCTTCTAGATTCAGATTTCCACAGGAGTCCTTTGAAGAAACCTTTCCAGACCAAGGGCTTTCCTTGGTCTCTGTCTTGGTCTTTGGTTTTTAGTTTTGGTTTTGGTTTTGGTTTTATTTTTATCTCTCTCTGGCAGATTTCACAATAGCTGTCAAGACTAGGTAATGAGTAATTGTTCAACGAATGAATAAAGGCAGGGTGGAGAATTTGGGAAAGGCTATGATTTTAGAAACACTTGCTAGGCCTCCCTTTCCGTACCTTGCTGTTGCCTGACCCCACCATCACAAGATGAAGTCTTTGTTTTCAGGTGAGAATCTTATTTATTTAATAAACTAATTTCAGGTAGTTCGAAGTGGCACCTTTTGGCTATGTGGCTCAGGCTAGCTTCAAACTTGGAATCTTCCTGCCTCAGCTTTCCAAAATCTGGGATTATAGGCATGTGCCACTAAATCCAGATCTAAGAAATACATTTAAAGGGCCTGGTGAGGTACCTGCTTACAAACTTGGTCACCTGACTTTGATCCCCAGAAGCCAAATTGGTAGAAGGAGAAAACTGACTTCCAAAAGTCTAGCTTGCACCCATGCACGATGATAGCCTCCTCTCCATATTCTCTCTCTTCCCCTTCCTTCCTCCCTCCCTTCTTTTTTCTTTCCCTCTCAAATAAATATACTATTTTTAAAAGAAATAAAAAATATGTAATTGTTCCAGGAGAGGATTGTCCCTCTATCCTGTTGCTGGAAGTAGACTTTAAGAGTAGATGGAATGATCCCTTGGAAAAGCAAGACTGCATCTGGCACCTATGGTTTTGATCCACAGAATCCCATGGGGCATGTGGCAAGCTGTGCTCTAGGTGAGAGATTTGTATTTGAAGAAGGAGAATGCACTCTTGTCTTTGGCCACTCACTGCACCTGATACGCCTTAGCTGACAGCGTATATACCACGGGGGAGCTGGGGAGACTGTGACCTTCCTGTGGCAGACATTTCTTCTAGCTCACTCTGGAATCTCCAGTGCCCAAAGCAATGCTTAGGACTCAAAAGATGTTCAGTGCAGGTATGTGAAGGAACGACTAATAGTTGGTGGCTGTTAGAATGAGGTACTCTTTGAGATGAGGGGGGAAGACTAGGCCCCCTTAGGTGTATATTATTCCTCTACACATGCAGAAGAGGGTATGATGGAAAATCTTGATTGACAGCCTGATTGGGCAAGAACCACCAGGGAGATTAATGGCACACAGCTCTGATGTATCTGTGGGCTTTCCAGAGATGATTAAATCATGAATGAATGGTTTACTCTATTGATGGATTCAAAATCTGAACCAGCTTTTTAAAGGATTTGGAACTACATAGGGAGGGATCTAATCAGAGGATATAGAATATTAGGGGCGTGTCCTTGGGGGCTGTGTCATGCTTTAACCCCTTCCAGTAACTCTTCCACCCCACTTCCTGTCTGCCCTGATGGAAAGTACTCACCACCACTTCCCCACTGTGGACTGAAATCTTGGAAACCATGAGCTCAGTCAACCCCTCCTCTTTAAACTATGACAGGTCATAGTGAAGCAAAGTGTGACTAAGGCAGAGAGTCCCAAAGCCCATCACACTTCCCAGAAAAGGTGAGCAGTCGCCCACTTGTGTGGCGAGCTCTGACTTATCTCAAGACAGGGCTCTGAGATCAGCTGAACTTCATCCCTCCTTCCCATCCCAGCCTCTCCGGGGACATGGGGCAAAGTCATGCTTCCGCGGCTGCTCCACAGTGGTCTTGCCCCGGTCCCCTCTCAGCATGGCTTGTTTAGGTTGGTTGTCAATGGCCACCAGTGGTACTGAGCATCAGCACAGTTTTCATCGCTAGGTTCTTGCTAGGCCCCAGGCCTCCTGGGCTCCTGTAATGTACCTACAAGTAGTTCCCAGCCACAGAGGAGAGAAAAGGAGAAGCAATGACAGTCAAGAGCTTGGTGATTTGAACCAAGGCCCACAGACCCACAAAGAACGCAGAAGAAGCTAATCCTTGTTACAGGTCCCCAGAGACCAGACCTGAGAACTGATGAATGGGAGGTGGGGGGAGGCTGTTTGTGAAACTCACAATCACGATAGAAAAAGTGGCGATGGTTAATCTTACATAGTTAGACCTGTGCTAGGCACAGTTCCAAGGTGCTTACTTGCATGAACTCATTTTGCCTTCATAGCAGTCCGGTGGTAAGCTCTGTCACCTTCCCATATTGGGCCGAAGGATGTGAGGTCCCAAAGCCCGGGTCCTGGGCTCTGAGCTCCGTTACTCTGCTTAGGAAGTCTGGAAGTCATGAATGTGTGTGTACAGTCCATAGATCTGGAAACATCTATTATAAACCAGGCTCCCTGCAGGCATCCAACAGTAAAATCAATCACCCCTCACCTTGGAGGAGCAGATTAAAAGGGCTTCATTGATGGTCCAGTGACCTTGTTCGTAGATGTGGTCAGTTAAAGTCAAGCAAACTCACCTGTGTCCTTCAAGGTTTCAAAAGAGAAATGGAATGGGTTTGAACTTGGACCACACTAATGCATAATTTGCATGTGTGTGTTTTCTGTGTGTATTTGTGTATATCAGAGGGCACTGTGTGTACCTGTGGAGGTTCAAGGGTGAGTTTGGGAACAACCTGGATTGCACTACCTTCTCTTTGCTTTTTTCTAGAGTTCCCAGGCTCTGTCTTCCAGTTGGAAATACAGGCCACCACCATGTTCACCTAGTGGTTTTATGTGGGATCTGAGATCTGAACTTAGGACCTTCTGCTTTCGAGGCAGAGGCTTAATCCTGAGCCATTTCTTCAGCCCGGACCTGGAAGTTTTACCTGAGTCCAGTGTTATTTCTGCCCATTATGATTGCTTTAAATACTAGCAGTTAAACACACAGCCAGACACTAGGCATGGACCAGGGGAGCAAAGGTTTGTGCTTTACTAGAACACATATAATACTATAGGTAGGTGTAGAGTTCTAGCAGGTGATAGGCTATGTGCCACAATCCTAATTAAAGGTGTCAGGTTTTTTAATATGCTTTTTTAGAGAGGAGAGGAAGGGCATACATTTGGTGGCAGTTTTTGTGGACTATGGGATGCCCACATAACTTGAAATGTATTATTTCTGGCTATGATGGGGTGTTCCAAGGAACTATTAGTGCACAGATAAAGTAGACTGAGTGAAGATGGCCTTGGATCCACCAGATGGTTCCAAGCCTGATCTTCAGAACTTACCTGGTGGAAGCAGAGAACAAACTCCCACAAGTTGTTTTTTTGACTTTCAAACATATTCTATGGTGTGGTGTGTGTGTGTGACCAAAATAAGTAAATAAATAAGAAACTCTTACCAGCATAAAGTGACCTCACCTTGTCTATCAGAAGTCTGAATAGAACCTGGCCTCAGGATGTAGGTTTGTCATCTCACCTACTGGGGTGGCTGAGGCAGGAAGATTGAAAGCTCTAGACCAACTACAGTGTGAGCTCAAGGCTCATCTGGAGAACTTAGCATAGTGTCACTGCTGCAATTAGTCTGCGGGGTTGTTGAAAAAATCACCATCAAATAGTTTAAGGGAACTAGGGGGTTTATCTTCTTTTATGATGCCTGACTACAGTTGTATGTCCAGCTTGGCAGGAGAACTCACACCAACACCATGGCTGAGGGAACTGTCCACACCATCTTCATATAATGGCTGAGAGAGTGACTATCCTTATTTGCCAGACCAGCATGTCCAGCCAAGTATATAGAAGGATGCCCACTTCCTTTAACCAGCTTTCTATATTTTATTCACCTGTCCAGGGCCTAGTTCCACCCACCATGGGCTGGGCCTTCCCCATCAACTAGACAATATCCTTCAGGTTTGCTCTTGGCTTAACTTAACTACTAATTATCTACAAATGTACCCAGAGCTCAAACTCTCAACTATCAGGTTGACACCTGTGCCTAACTGTGACAGGTAGAGAATTTGCCTAGTATGCATGAGGACTTGTGTTCACACACAAACATAATAGCTCATGCTCTCCCTCCTCTCGGCTGCAGCAGGGAGGCCTCCATTCTCCCAGCCGGGGACTCCTGGGTCATTGGCCTCTGGATCAACACTGGTACTTATACCACTGGCTCCCTAGTTCTCAGGCCATTGCCTCCACTGCCAATTTCCTTCCAATCTGTAGATGGTACAGCAAGAAACTTCTCAGCCTTCTAGGAGTTTGTGAGAAGTTCCCAGAAATAACACTGGGCCTTGGGTAAAATCTCCAGGGAGGTCTATAGAGAGATCCTTGAGAACTCCTCTGAAAACAGGCAGTGCGTTGTTTAAAAGAGCAAATGGACAGTCTCCCATGAAAGGCAAAACCAGCCATGGTCTCTGTTCAGGAGACAGAGCCCTAAGCTTTGAAGAATGTGTAGAAAGCCCTGTTCTCCAGCTTACAAGAAATGATTCTGGGTCCACATTGGGCTGCTTTCTGGGGGTTTGTGTGCCCATTATGAAGGTCGCCTTTTGTCATGAATGCTCATTAAAATGCCCAGTTAGTGACAGTGATCACTCCCTCATAGAAGGGAAGCCTGCTGGAACTATGGTGACACAGTCTCTCGTGCTCTTAAAGCATTGATTAACCCTCACCTGTCAGGGATCATTAATGGATGGACTGCTATTTTGTGTCAGTTTTGGAAGGAGAGGGAACTCTCGGTCAGCAATCATTGGCTGCCTTCCCAAGGGGCAGAACGTGCTAGGAGGAGGTCTACAGCACCTTATTGGTTCAGTTTTGAATGGGCATATGCGGAGAGGATTGGAAATTGCATTCCAAGCAGCTAATTATGAACTAAGCATGCCTACTTACCCAGACAGCAGGCGTGTCAACCCTGCTCAGAGTTATCGCATTACATAGGGTTTCTCTTCTCTGATAATTAACAGGATCAAAATATTACTGTCAGATTCGAGGGGGAAATTAACACATTATCTTAATTGTCTTTTCTACTCAGGTACAAGGCATTACCATTTCAAAAAGGACCCGTCTAAGGCACTAGAATTTTTGATTGAATTCCTGAAGATATCGTTAATCTCTTCCCAAACTTTGATCTGTTGCTGCCTTGTCTTTGGCAATCCTAGCTTCTCCATTTAATTTTGAACTGTTTAAAAATGGCTACCAAGGGCACTGCGGTATGCTGGAGACAGCTGAGATTACCTCATGATAGCCCATTGCTATGCATTTAGAAACACAAAGAAGGTTGCAGACAGCTAGTAAAAAGGTAATTTGGGGGCCAAGGAGGTGGCTTTGTGGGTGCAGTTCTTGCTGCACAAGCATGAGGGCCTCAGTTTGGATCCCCAGAATTTATGTAAAAATTAAGGCATGGTACCACATACTGTAACCCCAGGCTTGGGAGTGGGCCAAGACAGGCAGATCCCAAAGGCTTGCAGACCACCCAGTGTAGCTGAAAGGTGAGACCCTGATTCAAAGTGGTGGAGATTCTGATCTCCACAAATGTGCCTATACATATATGCACTATGCATTTACATGCATACACCATACATACACACAATTTCAAAAAGTGAGCTTTTTAAAGTTTCATTTAACAACAATAACCACCTAAAACTCATAATTTCTTCGGTGTTTTGCTGCATTTTGACATTATAGGTTGGCAAAAGGAGGTTATTATGTCTGTAAGAATAGCCTGCTGCAGAGTTCAGAATTATTTCTTCCCAGCTTCTCATGCACATTACTTTGATAGAGCATATCAGCCACACTATTGAGATGGACATTGGCAAATGCACAAATCAAAGCTTTTTTTTGGTTGTGCATACCAGGGGTGCACACTGTGGCTTGTAGTCCCAAGGGCCAATTAATTAGTAATTTATTTTTGAGATGGGCTCTTGCTGTATAGCCCAGGTTGGGCTGAAACTCACAACCCTCCTGCTTCTGGCCCCCAGTACTGAGGCTACAGGCATGTGCCACCCCAGCATGGATGCCTAACTTGGTAGGATGAAGTTGATGGGAGTTTGTGTTTCCATGTGACCTGTGGCTGCTTTAAGTGCTACAGCAAAACTAAGTAGTTCTTGATGTGACTGTCTGTTCTCTAGGGCTAAATATTTACTGTCTGGCTCCTTAACAAAGAAAACCCATTGACCTCTGATCTAGAGTAAGAAAGTGATAATGGTAAAAATATGAATGAAAACATCATGTCAGTCAAAGTTACATTCATGATTAGCTTGTGGAGGTGGAGAGCGGGGTCGCTATCTTTGGGGTTACAGCATCCAGGAGTTCACTGGCCCTTGGCTTTGCTTTCTTTTCTGTATTCTGTTCAGACACGATGTGACAAGATGGCTTCTTCAAATCCCCGAGTCCTAGTTAGTATCCTAGTTAGAGGTTAGCAAGTCTAGCCAAGACAGCATCATGTCCTGACCAGTCACAGTAGCAGAATTTCCAAATTGTGTTAGCCTGCCCTGAGTCATGTGTTCACATGTGAGCCAATCACAGGAATAAAGTGTCTTTATTGGGTAGGTCTGACACAAGGGTACATTAGTACCAGGTATCAGGATAGCACCAGCCTACCTGATGGGATGGAGATAGGATAGCACCAGCCCATCTGCTCGGGATAGGAAAAGAAAATGTGTTAGAGAGAGTAGGGCATTGGGTACTGGGCAGCCAAAGCAGCGGGTATGCATGGTACATACCACTTAAGCCGTCAGTGCTGGAATGTCACTAGAAGCCATTAGAGGTGGAGAGTCTTGAATGTCCCCATCCCATACACAGACAAGAATCTGTGTTGGGCAAGAGTCTCAGATGCTTGTGTGTGCATCGCATATGTAAGCTTTGCTGGGAGGCCAAGCTTTCTACCCCATAGTAAGCCATACTCAGGTCTGGTGATGGCCGGCATCAGTCAGGTGAGCTAGCTCCAGTCAGAATGATTTCTGGACTCAGCCTACTGCTCTTCCTGCTCCCTCAGCACACCTGCCACCACCCCGACTCCAAACAATACCAGCCAGGATCTCTCAGGCTGAAGAGCCTTTGGCAAAGAGGACCTAAGGTTATGCATATCTTCCCATTTACAGATAGCGAAACCAAAGCCTAAGGAAACCCAAACAGAAAAAGGCAGAGTAGTCAAAATCAGGATTTGAATATAGAATTTCCAAAAGGATCTTAACTTAAGCACCATATGTGAGAAATACAAAGTTAGACCCCCAAGCTGTTGGGTGTGCATGATGCTGGTGTCCGGGGCACTTGCTGACTTGTTTTATTTGTGCTGTGAGCACTGAATGCCGTCCATTTCATCCTAAGCATAACAACGTCAGTGATAACAACACAGAGATTTGTGTCAAGGCGCCTGGTGTGGAAATGAACCAATGCCTGGCCTCTCCCGGGTTCCCTACATGTTGACACCAGAAATGACACACATGGCTAGCAGATCTCCCACATGTTTTCCTCCTTGGCTGGCATCTCCGCACTCAATCACAGCGAGGGCTATGATCAGAGTGGGTGTTGATTGACTGCTCTGAGGGCGTAAGCCTTTGTAAAAGCACAGAATTGACAGCTTAGATAAATATCCCCACGCTTTTTCCTGATCCTCCCTCCCCTTTAAATTCCCGTCTTTATTTTTTTTCTTTGAGCTTAAAATTAATATTTTCTTTGTGGACACGCTTTGTCCCGGCGTGCCTCAGCGCTCACTCAAGCAGCTTGTTAGCATTTCTGACTTAATTGGCTCTCGTCCTCCCTCACCCGGGTGGAATTCGCCTGCCATGGGTTTCCAATCGATCTAATGTCAGAGGAAGAAAAAAGACCATCTCCGGATTGCATGGCTTAATACCCAATTTCCTTTTTGTAGATTAACCACTGTGATTCTGGCCTAGGATGATGCTATTTTGAAGGACCAGGTCTACAGAGTACCTGTGACATGGATGACTTGGGCGAGTGGGCTCTCTGTCTCTAGTGGGGTCACATTTGTCAGCTAATTGCAGCTGTTTGAGTTCTGACCTGGAGGGATTTGGACCACTTCCACTGTACAGGGAAATGGATGATGTCATTTCCTTTGGAACAACATTAAAGTCGGAAAGATTTGAATCCCTGCAATTTTCCCACTGATAACATTTTTGCTTTCTGGACACCCAGGATCGGAGAGAAGATTTTATTTCACTGACAGAAATGAGATTGTGTTTCGGGTTTGTGACCTCCGAGAACTGTCATAATTGTACAGAATGTACTTTTGACAATTGCTCCAGTCGTGGGGGAGGAGGGAGAAGCTCCTCAGTCTTAGGACGTTCAAGCTGGTCTTGAAGTGGGTTTAGATCAGACGCCATCCTCTTATTCACTCCATCTTTGACATGGCGACGGGGCTTCTCCCTGCCCTACCTTCCTTCCAGTGCTTTTCCTTCCCTTTCCTTCCTTCCCAGAATTTCACTGACCATTGGTTTCCCAGCATACCACTGTCCTGGTTTCTAAGAGACCTCTTTACTCAAAGAACACTTTTGAATTCTTTCTGAAAGTGTTATTCCTAGGCTTGCTCCCTCCTTCTGAGAGTCTGGGAGCAATTTGGACTCCTTCATCCTGGGCATCTCCTGTCTCACCAGCTATCATTATTGCAGTCCCTAGAGACTCAGTGAGCCTGTCTTAGTTCACATTTGCTTACACAATACAAAGCAGGTCAGATGAAGAACTCTGCTTTCTAACCCTAGTTTTGAAGAAGTCTGGGTTGGGTTGGGATGACACCTCAGTGGTTAGAGTCTTTGTCTTGAAAGCAAAAAGATCTGAGTTTGGATCCCTACATCCTATGTAAAAATGTCAGGGTGATGTGGTGACGACCTATAATATAGTCCCTGGAAGGCGGAGTCTGGGAAACCCCAGAGCAATCTAGGATGATTCCTGACATCGGCCTTGGACCTTCAGAAGCTCTCGAATGTGATCTTGTACACACTTTCTCCTGCCCCTGCCACATACATGCTGTTCATAGTTAAGCACAGGTGTCAGCTTGACTGTTGAGGGTTTGAGCTCTGGGCACAGTTGTAGAGAGTTGATGGTTGAGTTAAGCCCAGAGCAAAACTGAAGGACATTGTCTAGCTGATGGGGAAGACCCAGCCCATGGTGGGTGGGACTAGACCCTGGATAAATCACAGGGAGCTGATTGAGAAAGTTGGCATCCTTCTGTATATTTGGCCAGACATGCTGGTCTGACAAGTAAGGATTGTCCATCTCTCAGCCGTTATGTGGTGGTGGTGTGGCCAGTTCCCTCGGCCTTGGTGTTGGTGCATGCTCTCCTGGCAAGCTGGACTAAAGAACTGGAACCAGTAATCATAGGGAAATAAACCTTTTGTTCCCTTAAGCTGCTTGATGGTCATTTATCAGCAACCATGCAGGCAGACTGCAACACATGCAAAAAAGAAAAACATCAAAACATCTGGGTTAAACCCAAAGCCGAAGGTTGAATGCTTTTCAAGAGAATACTATGTCATACCTGGTTATGCACCAGTAAACCAGCAAAAAGCAAAGACCAGTCTTCAAAAAACAAATGACCAATACCATATCTACAATTACATTCTTTCCTCTACAGTGGATATTTTGGTTCCTGCTTCCCTTAATATTTAAGTGCTTCCTAAGAGAGCTTTTCAATTCCAGTTTTCCCCTTTGGGGGCCAGTCTTTTGAACTGCAAATATCTGAACAGAGACTATTTGTGCATTTCAACCTCTATTGCACATGTTTGTTTGATTGGTAGAATAGAAGGTAAGAGACTATTTACAGATATCTTGGGGGAATAATGTAAGTACACAAGAGGGCCAGGAATAATAAGTTAACATCATAGAAAATTCAGACTGGGTCTAAGTTTCCAAGCCATTTGTATGATTTAATTATGAAGTATAATATCCCCCAGGATGGCTTCGATTGCTCACACTTGAGACATTTCAACCTTGTTGGATGTTTGAGAAAGTCTTAGAGAGGGATTTTTGCAAGTCCAGGAAGACAGGCTATTCAAGGTGGCACCCTCTTCTATACTGGTTCCTTCTCCACTTGCTAATTTTTCCATATGTCTAGAAATACTCTGAATTGGGAATAGCAACGGCAGGTATATCTTCTAGACGCCACCTGAGTTAATCCAATCTGCTCAACTCTATGAAAATGTCTCCATACTTAGGACTCCTGAGTGAATACAATTTGCTTAATGCCAGCTTGGGCTTTCTGTAAGATTTGATAGCTCGGTTTTCATTCTTTGTCATAGTTATTAATTTTTAATTAACTGTTTTAAAAATATAAAGTAGCACGGGGGGAATGATATCAAAAGTATGCAAGGAGTTATTATATTGCCGTGGTCTTGCTGTTTCTACCAGATCAAGAACTGTAGTTCTCCTACTATCCAGCCCAGCTTTTGTGCCCCCATTGTACTCACAATCCCCTCCTCCACTTTTGCAAGCATCCCTTATTTGTATTTTTCAATTGTTTTACTGGTCAAACAGATTTCTCTAGGCACCACACCAAATCTGAGCTCATTTTTAAAGCTTTTTTTTTTTAATTCACCTCTGTCTCTCCATCCTTTTTTTTTTTTTTTTTTTTTTTTAACATTAGTCACTTCTTTTGAAGAACCTAGAGTCATCTTGGCCTGGATTTGGCTTATTGCAAAAATCAACATGTCGTTCAGTGCCTTTCTCTTCCACCATTTTTGCCTCATTGAAATCCAAATGCTAATTTTTCCATATGTCTAGAAATACTCTGAATTGGGAATAGCAACGGCAGGTATATCTTCTAGACGCCACCTGAGCTAATCCAATCTGCTCAACTCTATGAAAATGTCTCCATACTTAGGACTCCTGAGTGAACTTATGCCTTCCTCTGGAAGCCTTTAAGACTTTCATACGTTTGGTTTTGTAAAATGGTATTAATTGAATTATTTATTAGGAAGAAATATGAATATAAAGAACTGTTTCCATTCATCTCTACTTGAATACTCGATGGTACAGTTAGCACATGAAAGGTGAGATGAAGACCTGGTATTTCCCCTATAGATTTTATTCCATTCATTCATTTATTTATTGGTGTCTCAAATAGCTTAACTGTCTCAAATGACCTCCAACTTATGTAGCTGAGGATGGCTTTGAGCTCCTGATCCACCTCTCTCAAATTCTGGGATTACAGACATAGATACAACACATACACCTTAGTATTTAAGATGATTAGCTTCCTATTGCCACAGATGTAACCAGGTGGTGTTTCCTAACAATATCATTGCAAATTTTAATTAAAAAAAAGAAAGCCATGGGCATAATTATGCAGGCTGTAATCCCAGTACTAGAGAGATTGAGCAAGCAGGTTCTTAATCAAGGTCAGCCTGGGATATACACAAAGGAAGGGAGGAAAGAAGGAAGGGAGAAAAGAGGAAGGGAAGAAGGAAAAGAAAGCTGAGCACAGAGGTAGAAGTCTGCCTTCTGCAACAAGCAGACGTGCAGCTCTCAGCCTCCAAGATGTCTGCAGTGACATAGCCTCCTCCAGCTTCAGCCACCAGCCATGCTGCTTCCACATGAAAGACTGTATCTCCGCTCTGGAACTGTAAACTGAATGAATCTCCCTTTCTCCCTTAAGTTGTTTGACTTTGGGTGCTCTCTACAGCAATAGTTAAGAGTAACTGTCATAATATATAAGGGTGAGACCTTTCCTGGCTATCAGAATAATCACAGCTCACACTTCTATAATAAAAATGGTTCAGTGTCTTAAAAAAAAAAAAGAAAAATAAAACTGAGCATGAAACAGAAAAACAGAGAACCAGAAAAAGAGGAAGTGAAAATAATGCTTACCTATATACATATGCATATAATATATTATATATAATATTATATATAATATTTATTTAGTAAGGTAAATATGGGCTCTGTGTGGGGAATTATGAAATAGTAAAGAAAGAAGTCAAGAAAGATCTAAATAAATGGAAAGGTATGTTAAATATCAGGTAAATTATGTCAATACTATTTCATGAATCAGAAGGACTATAATCATAAATGAGTGTGTCACACTAATGTCAGGTATTAATAACCAGGGAAACTGGAGAAGGAGTGTATGAAAGCTCTCTGGATCATTTCATAATTTTTCTGTAAGCTCTAACGATTCTAAAATAAGGTGTCCATTTATTAAATGTCATTTTGAATTCATTATTTGGCTGCGACTTGGATCCTTGTAAAACTCAAGCTGTCTGTCACTGGCCCCATCCACATTGACTTTCATGTCTTCTGCTCAAGACCCTGATCTTGGAAGGCTTGATCCTGAGTGGCAGATGTCACAGCCTCATCTTTACACTCAGGCCCGGAGAACCCGAAACCAGCCATTTCCCCAAGAAGATTAGCTAGCAGAAGATAGGATTGCAGGATTACAGTCTTTATGAGGGATACACAGTTATTAGGTCTCTTCAATGGATGGGTTTAGACTGATGAATCTACTTTAAATCCAAGACCATCCATCCTCCCTTTGGAATCAAGGGTTGAAATTCTAAGTGTCTGCTGCTCACATGATGAGATCTCATCTAAAAACACCGTTCCTCACTTGATACCAAAAGAGTGAAAATTAATAAATACAGAATATGATGCAGAGAATATTTGCAGTTTCATATCGTTCTGCATGTAGTTTTAGAAATTTGAGGAAAGTAATAGATCAACAAATGGAAATAGACATGAACCTAATACAAAGACATTAAGATAGTCATATGTCTTAGAAAGCTGTTCACTTCAAAGATTGTAAGAAAATGTGATGTGCTGGTAGAATAAGTCTGCCTTGTCTATCCTCTACGTGATGGGACTCCACAGCCCTTCCCATCTCTCTATGGGCGCTTTTCTCAAGTATACAGAAACAGCCCAAACGGATTACTGGAGTTTCCATTCTTTGTGCTTTGCTACTTTCCATGCTCCCTTGAACCACACTACAACATTAGTGCTTTTGTAACAGCAATTAATATTCATCTAGACGATCCCTAGTTTCAAAGTGTTTCTCTTTATCTAATGTGTCTGAAGCTTTACAATTGTAGAGCTGAATATCAGTTGGGATGTGCTCATTTCAAATGTCAGGGAGTCCAGCTAAGAGCTTTCCTGGTATTTATTTTTATTCTTTTTATTTGAAGTGTCAATAATTTCCAATTTCTGGTAGGGGCTAATAAGTGCTTCCTTTAAAAATAATCTTTCTGTATCTTTAAAAATGAGCGGACTTAAAGGACAGTGATAATGAGTTAGTGGTTAAGGACCGCTGTAGACAGATCAACTGTGGTGAATTGTTTAGCTTTGCTTGTGATTGGCTGCATTGAACCATGCGCTGGCTGGATTTTGCTGGGGATGTGAAGACACACACCCAGCAAACATGTGTTCCCAGGTTTCACCTTTTATAAGCTTGCAATGTAGGCAGCATGGATCCAGTTGATGTTTTGGTAACTGTCATAGTTATGTGTCAACTTGATGGTTGAGGGTTTGAGCTCTGGGCACATTTGTAGATAATTAGCAGTTGAATCAAGTCCAGAGTGAACCTGCAGGAGATTGTCTAGTTGGTGGGGAAGGTCCAAACCATGATGAGTGGGTCTAGGCCCTGGACAGGTGAATAAAATGCAAGGACTTGGTTGAGGAAGTTGGCATCCTTGTGTATACTTGACTAGATATCCCTCTCTCAGCTGTTACATGGGTTTGATGCAGCCAGTTCACTCAGCCCTTTGGTGATGGTGCATTCTCTCCTGCCAGCTGGAGTAAGAACTATAACTAGACTATGGTAAGGGAACAAACCCCTTGGTCCCTTAAGCAGTTTTGTCATGATTTTATCAGCAACATTCAGGCTAACTGCCACAGTAACCAAATGTAGGGAGTCAGAGAAAGGCTGGGAGTGAGGCATGGGTGGAGGATAGTAGATTTGCATGCTGGTAGGCTCATTTCTAAAAGGGGTTGGGGTCAATCTAGAAGAAGATTGAATTCTAGAATAGGAATTTAGTCTAGAGTATGAGCTATGGTTGGAAAGAGAGGCAGACTTCTAGAATAGGAATTTAGTCTAGAGTATAAGCTATGGTTGGAAAGATAACTGAAACAAAATCATCAAAGTTCTTAGCAGTGGACCAAGGAAATGGAGCTGAGCTTGGAACAGAGTGGGGATTCACTGAAGGCTCTTCCATAGGGCCTGGGAATTGTTAAGGGACTCAGCTGACCTAGGAACTTACATCATTCTTTTTATATGCATTAGTTCAGTTACTTATGTGGCCTAGAAGTCTTGTCTACAGCAAGATGCCTCAAAACATTCTTGTTGGGTAAACACCCTCCCTCCGGGCTCGATGCTCCAAAATGAATACTCGCTGAGGGACATCTTCAGTCTTAGCATGCAATATGGTGCAGACGGCATTAGATCTCCAAATGGGCCTCTCATGGTTGGGCTCAGGTGTGAACTTGACAGTTGAGGGTTTGAGCTCTGGGCACATTTGTAGAGAATTAATTGTTGAATTAAGTCCAGAGCAAATCTGCAGGAGATTGTCTAGCTGATGGGCTCATGGTGGGTGGGACTAGGCCGTGGAATAAAATACAGAGAGCTGATTGAGAAAGTTGGCATCCTTATGTACACTTGGTCAGACATGCTGGTCTGGCAAATAGGGATTGTCCCTCTCTCAGCTGTTATGTAGGGATGGTGTGGCCAGTTCCCTCAGCCCTGGTGTTGGTGGTACATGCTCTCCTGTCAAGCTCAAGCGGGACTAAAAACTGGATTATCATAAGGAAATAAATCCCTTGTTCCCTTAAGCCTTTTGATGGTCATTTATCAGCAACCATGCAGACAAACTGCAACAGGGCCATTACCTAGGACTGGAGAGTTTGATGCTCATGGCCTTTCTATTTACAATACCCAAAATAGCTTCTCCTGGCCTCTGTTTCAGTAAGATTCTTCACACAGAGTTTTCAGAGACCATACTTCCAGGGAGTGAAATGCCTGGCAAGATGTGGTTAGTCTTCAGGACAACTTGGCCGCATTTGGAAATCACTTAGGAGATGCCCCTCTGGGTGTGTGTGTCTTTGAGGGTGATGTTTCCAGACAGGCCTAGCTGAGGAGGGAAGATCCTCTTGGAATGTAGATGGCCCCATCCCCACGGCCTGAGCTCATAGACTCGCTTAAAGGGGAGAAAGGCAGTAAGCTGAGCACTGGCACCCGTCTTTCTCTGCTTCCTGACTGTGGAGGCAGTGGGACCAGACACCCCGCACAGCTGCTACCAAGAGCCAACGTCCTTCCTCAAAGTTGCTTTTGTCAGGTATTTTGTCGCAACAGCGATTAAAGTAGCTGCCACTCAGATTCGTACGGTCAGGTGATGGAGAGCTACTGGCCTATTCGCTGGGCCGTTGGATCACAAGCTTTGAGGTTCAGGTGACTCATTCTCCTTCAAGTGCTTTGTGATTTTGCTCGGTGATCTTATCCTGAGGGAGGCTTTTGTGCATGGGAACCCCAGAGAGGTTGGGTGAATAAATCCTTCCAGAGCCTTGTTCCTATCTGCCAGGTGTTCCTTCCCGGGACTTTTTCCAGTTCCAGGCCATTCAATTGGAGGTTTCCAAAGTGAACCCCAACTGAAGCAAAATCAGTCTTGTAACCGTGAATTCTCCAGAGAATATTGAGTCAGGCTTCTTGTCTGTCTATGCGGGAAAGATTTCTGAGCTCACCCTGTCACCGAGGGGCTGGCTCTTGGAGTGTCCTGGCTTCCAGTGTTCAGAAAGCTCTGACTCCTGTGCCCTTGTGTTGGCTGGATCCTAAGCTCTCCCTCTGCCTAACTTGGCAGCCAGGAGCCTCATCCTGGGACAACTCCTTTAAGCAGTTCTCCCACAGCTTTCCAGTCTTCAAATGCTTCTTTGTTTTAAGCCTGTGGGGATTTCCCAGTTTCTTTTTTTTTCATCTGAAGCTCAGCTTTGCATTTGAAATGATGTTTGCTCAGTGTCATCCAGCATTCCTGGAGGTTTGGTAATGAGAGATTCTACAGATTATCTCATCCAAAATATTTCCAGAAATGAAGGCCTGGAAAGGAAACCATGAGTGCCCTCTTCTCCTCCTCCCACCATATGCGTGTGTGTGTGTGTGTGTGTGTGTGTGTGTGTGTGTGTGTGTGTGTGTGTACACAAGAGGACACTTGAGTGTGATGCCTGTGGAGGTCCAAGGGTGACATTGGGAAGCATCCTGGATTGTTCTACACACCTTATTGTTTCTGGAATTTCCCAGGTTCTGTCTTCGAGGGCCAGAATTTCAGACACCTATTCACCTGTCTTTTTTGCCTGGAATCTGGGGGATCATAACTCAGGTCCTTGTTTGAAATGTAAAGGCTGTAATAACCCTGCATGGATAGGGAGAGGGTTTCTTGAAACAAGTCAACATTTTGGCAAGAATTCACAGAGTGGAGAAAGAAAGAGCAGAAGGTCTTCTATGAAGATAATAAAATCAAGTAAAGTGTGTCCCAAGTGGGTGTACTGACAACCCTCGTGCCCTGGGCAAACATCCTACCAACCAGCCACTGTGCTAAGTCCAGACAGCTGTTCATGTAAGAGGACAACAGCATGAACCCAGCCAGAAGATGTATGGCTTCTTTTTCTTAAAGTTAGGGAAGAAGCATTCAGGAGAGAAAAGGATATTTCATTTTAATCTTGTACATCTGTTCACCAAGTACAGAAGGATAAAAGAAGATAAAGCTGCACTCTCTCGAGAAGTCCATATTTTCCAAGGCTTTTTGGCATTAATGTGCTTATTAATTGTATAGATCGCTGCTGTCATCAAAAGAATATTGTATAATATACAGTGGTCTTTACACGATGCCAGGAGAGAATTTCAAGTTTCTCTCTCAACCTGAGCCACTTAAAATGAAAAACAAAGACCATTAAATCCTTTTCATCTGTAGTAGGTCCTAAATATTGTTTATTGGGGCTCTTAATTCACCCTGAAAAATGTTGTAATTATTGAAAGTGTCCAAGCTGTTAACGGGAAAACAACATATGCCACATTTACATAATGATTTGCATATCATTTCCATGTAATTCATTTAATGTCAAAATGTACAGTTATGTTTCCAGCCCCTCTTACCTTTTCTCTCCTGCCCTTCCCTGTCCCCTGCTGTGTTAGATTGAAGTAGCCAACGGTTTGGAAGCTGTTTGTGCATGGGATTCCAAGAGATGGCTAGTTGGATGCAGAATGTCTGCTGACCCAAAAGGTTTACCCAAACATTTGCGTCTTTCCTGCCTGGATCGATTGTACTGGCTGTCTGCATTGTGGCCGCATGGGTATCAGCCACTCAGTCCTGCTTGAGACATATGGCTAGCTTTTCCGATGATGAAACCGAGGCTGGGGAAAGTTCTGTGTACTCTGTGGTGGCTTTCCTTGCTTCCTCGACCTGAACAACCTAAGCCTAGCATCTGCCTATATTTGATGCCCTTGAAATGGATTATTATCTCGCTTTGATTGATTTAGGTTCCCCTTGAAAACCAAACTTTGAGACAAAACTTGGGTCAATGTGCTTTATTATAGAAACAGGCCTGGATACAGGAAGGAGAATGCTTGGAGAGTCAGTCAGGAGTGCAATGGGAGAGTACTTTCTGAAGAGGACTGCTCAAGATCTTGGCTCTAATGGCACTCTTACCAGTGTCTGGAATACTTCTAACATGTGCAGCTGAAGTGTGAAGAGCTAGATGTCCACCGGCTGTGGATTGTCAATCCTAGAGCTAATGTCCTCATTTCCCAGCTATACAGTTTGACTGACCAAGCAAGCTCTCTGGGTTTTCTGCAGTAACGGGACCAAAGTGAACCTGTCTGACACTCACATGATGTAAATTGAAACCGACCAGGCCACCCCATCCTAACTGGAAGCAAAGGCCAAAACCAAGCAGATATGAGTTTGGTCCCAGATTATCTGGTACTGTAATGACCGATCCATACTGGGTCCCTTCCTCCTTGAGACTGCAGGCCACTTGAAGACAGAGGCTATGCGACCTCAGAGATAGTGTTCCATACATCCATAGAAGGAATGTGCCAGACATCAAATCTTCTGCTTCCAAAATGCTAGTCAGGGCTAAACTTCAGAAAGTTATGAGGGCTGTTTTCTTTAGTATTTCTCTCTCCCCAATTGCACCCTTTCTAAGAAGTTGCACAAGAGAAAGCTAATCAAGGACATTATCGCAAATGCATTCTAAAGTTGCCAGAAGCAAAAAGAAAACCAGGAGAGTTGGGATTTTTTTTTTTGCTTGAAGCAAATTCTGGGCAGATTCTAACTGATAATTGGCTTCTTTCTGTGGAATTGTTTTTAATAGGACCTGTCGGATTTCCTGCAGGTGATGTATGCTTTTCCACTTACTTCTTCTCCACTTTCTTTCATTGTCCCTTCCTTTTCTTTCCTTCACCTTCCTGTTTCCTCTCCCTTACCTGTTTCTCCATCCTGCTGTTTGCTAAGTGAACCCCTAGCAGAGACTCCTGGGATCTTGGAGTGCAGCCAGGGCAGGTGGGCTTCAGGTGCTGGGTCCCACTTGTGACTGCCCTTCATGTGACCCTGACACAGCTGCGATGACAGGCGTGGCCACTTTTACTTTGAGATCCAGGAAGGAGAGGGGCCAAGTGTCCAGTTTCTCCCTGCGCAAGGGCCTCACAGCTATGGACTGAGAGAAGACCTTCAAGAAGATGAACTTCAAGTGTGACTGGGGAGTCTGCAGAGGTGGGGTGGCAGCCTCTCTGTGGACTTTGAGGCACCCTGGAGGATTTGTGCTGCAGCGAGGGCTGTAGCTGGCTGCTGGGATCTGCCTGTGGAGAGACCTCACAACTACTCAGATGCCAAGGGGACCAGGCACTGCTGGTACAGGGGCAGGAAGAGCTGAGCAACCCAAGCCAGGGGGACAGCTGGTATCAGGAGGTCTGTGGCAGCCTCCCCTCTCTGGTCCTCCCAGAACTGTCAGATGTTATGAGGGGTCCCTGTTGGCACCGAAAGCTGTGCCTTCCACATCTGCTTCTGAAGTAGCCACGCCAGATGTCTGAGACTGCCCCTGAGCTCAGTGCGCATGTGCATGTGTGCACATACACGCGACAGACGTGACAGACAGACAAGCAGAGACACAAAGGAAAGAGGCCTGCCTTTCTGATGTCTAACAGCTATTTGTTTTCAAAAAATAACATTGATCAAATGGTTGTTTAAGTTCCGGGCACTGTGTTAAGTGTTTCATAGATAGATAATACAACAATACTTTGAGATGCAAGTTCTATAATTTTTTTTTCTGCTGCCTGAATCAAAAGCTGAGTTCCAGAGAGGTAAAATTATTTATCCACCTCATTTTGAGCAAATGGACTCAGGGCCATCTCCTAGGGAGATGAAAGGATGAAAACCCACTAGGAATCACGGCAGACTATTAGAGAACTGGATGGTTGGTTCTGGACTGTGCGTGTGTCTCTGAGTGTGCCTGAGTAAGTGTGTGTGCACGTGAATATATATACATAAGTGTGTGTGCTATACCTGTAGGTGAGGGCATCTGTGTGCAATATGTGAGTGTGTATGTGTGTGTGCGCATGAGAGTATGTGTGCATAGACCTGTGTGTGAGGGTATAGAGTATGTGTGCATAGACCTGTGTGTGAGGGTATTTGTATACAAATATGTGTGTATGAGCATGTGTGCACTTGAGTATATGTGTGTATGCATCTGTGTGAATGCATGTATGTAAATATGTGTATATGTGTGTGCACATGAGTATGTATGCATAAATGCATGTACATATGAGTATGTATGAGTATGTGTGTATGAGTATGTGTGTGTATGCATCTGTGTGAATGCATGTATGTAAATATGTGTATATGTGTGTGCACATGAGTATGTATGCATAAATGCGTGTACATATGAGTATGTATGAGTATGTGTGTATGAGTATGTGTGAGTGTGTATGTGTGTGAATGTATATGCACATGAGTGTGTGTGCATGAGTGTGTATGTACTCATGTGAGAATGTATCTGTGTGCAAATGTATACCTGTGAATCAATTGTGTACTTGTGTGAAAGTATGTATGTCTCCTCTGTGTCTCCTCTGTGCACATGTATGCAGGCAGTCATGGTTGCAATTACAGATTTCAAGGCTCTAAATTTCAGAGATGTATAATCATAGATCATCGAGACTGTTCTGTGATTCTGTCTTATCATCTGCATAAAAGTAGCCAGAATAGAGAATCAGAAACGCTGGAAGGGGCAATAAATGTGACCACCACAGACCAGCGTGCACACAGGCTATGAAAGCTTTTCAAGCACGACAGTACTGCTGATAATAACAAATGCTTACAAATAAGCAAGTAATGTAAAAGGAACATTTGATGAAAAGGTAGGACTGTGATTTAGTCTTCCAACTTTACTGCAACATGGATGTTATTATTTCTGTTTTTATACATGAGAGGCTGGGCCACAGTGATATCAAGCCATCAACTTCAAAGCAAATAGGTAACAGAGATCAGGGCCCAGAGCAGTCCTTGGTCTCACACATACACTGTGGTAGTTATTTGCAGATGTTGGCTGACTTGGCAATTGAAAGTGCAGCCTTTAGGCACACCTATGCAGGACTATTTAGTTAAGGTAAGTCTCTGAGAAAGTCTAACTGATATGGGAAGTTCCTGTCCTATAATGAGTGGTACCCAAGGGAAAGTGGATGAGGTAGAGATTTGGCTGGACTTTGGACTGGCAAGTTAGAAAGTAAGCCCTTTTCTCAACTCTTCTTGTGAATGTGATGCGGCTCCTCCCTTCTGCTCCGGTTGTTGGTATAACCCTCTCTGTCTGCTGGTGGCTCTGCTCCATGTTGTACCATGAGTCAGCCCCCTGTTTCTGCCGTCATGCCTTCTGTTATACGTTCCCTGCCATGGTGGACTCTCTCCTCTTTGGAACTGTAAGCCAAATCACTGGTCCTTTCTCCCTGAGGTTGCAGGGGTCAGAACATTGTATTGGAGCAACAGAATCGTGGCAGGACACATGCTTTTGGAAGCTTATGTTTCATTGGTTCAGTAAAGGGCACAATGCTATTCATGGTGATTTGAGCTTTTTTTTTTTCCTTCTTCCAATTGGGTCTTACACTTACCGTGGAACTGCTTTCAACACGGGACCCCTTGCAGCTTTTTAATGGCCACTATCTCTTTGAACATTTGGGATCTGTAATGAAATCACTTTCCGTCCAGCCCCTCATCCTAAATTCAACATTCTGCTTCCTTTCCAGCTTCCTTTTTTTTTTTCCCACACTCCCAGCAATGAAATGACTGGTAACTTTATAAAACATCTGAAAGCATAGTGGAAGTTTCCTGGGGCTTCCAGTGTTGTGTTATCTTTGGAATAACTTTGAAGTCCCACCGGTGTAACAGAAGTCGCTATTATGTCACGATGCTGATTAGCGTGCCTGTGGGAAACAGTAATTCATGCTGACATCACGGCTGGCTTTGCAATCAATCAGGTTGCTTGGTTTCGTTTCGCCCCACGCTGTTCCCAGTGCTCTTCATGTAAAGGTGACGGGCCACTTTCCGAGGGTAATGGAACATCTATGGATGAGGCCAAATTTACCCAGAAGTCACCACCTCTGGACAGTACTGGAATGGAGCAGCAGGACAAAGTCTTCCTCAGAAGTGTGTGTGTGTGTGTGTGTGTGTGTGTGTGTGTGTGTGTTGGGGGGTAGGGACTTTGGCCCTTTGATTTGCCTTGGAAAGGTTTTCATTTAGCTGGCATTCAGACTCTTGATATATAAAACTTTGTAAGTCAGTAGTCAGCATGGCTGCCTGAATCCATTTGGTTCCGGTCATTTATGATTAGACTGATTGCCAGTGGCTCAGGGACCACGGGGAGCCTCGCTGGCCTTCATTGAGTAAGACGATCACATTCCAAGCCATCTCTTTCTTGTGTGCAGACATACGTTTCACTGACACACAGAAAGAAAGAAAGAAAGAAAGAAAGAAAGAAAGAAAGAAAGAAAGAAAGAAAGAAAGAAAGAAAGAAAGAAAGAAAGAAAGAAAGAAAGAAAGAAAGAAAGAGAGAGAAAGAAAGCTGCAGCAGACACGTGGTGCACTGCTATTATCTTAAATTGTCAATATTTAACGTGCATTAAAGAGCCATCTCTCCACTTGCCACGTACAATTAATTTAATCACCAATGCACTGTTAAGTGTCTATCAGAAGTATGAATTTCTTCACGATGTATTAATCTGGTAATGATGTCTTTCCTTTTACCTTTAGATTTAGTATTAGCATTTTTTGTTGTGTGGAGGAACTCTCTAGAGTGAGGCAAGGGCACGGGAAGCGCAGAAATCAGGGGCACAGGATGCAGGGCAGGGAAAGTTCCAGGCATTGCAGTCTGCATGTGACTTGGCTTCCCGCCTCCCTTCAATGAACACGCCCATTCTCCTTATGTGCACTATGTCACCGCTGCACCTGCACACCACCCAATGAGAATACTCAAGAGACTGGGAGGATCATTATCCTGCGTCTGTTTTTTTTGTTTTTTTTTTTTTTCCCAGAAAGATGGAAACTCCACTGTTTTTGGTGAGCCAAGGCAGGAGAAAACAGAGAATTTTGCTGTGGCTTGTTTTACTTTTTTATTACCATATATCCATCATGTTGGCATATATCCTAACCTTTTCATATAAATATATCATGTATTTTACTCATGATTCTCCATCACCTCTCCTGCTCCCTTCTGCAGCTCCCCTCACTCTTCCCAAATAGTCTTTCTTTCTATATTTTCAATCCTGATTCTGCCTATGTCATGATACCAGAGGACTTTCAGTTACACATGCGGATGTCTGGACAGAATCTTAGAACATGGCGTAAATTCTCACAAATCACACACAGGATGCCACAGAAGCCTCCCTTTCTGGTTAGACACCTGGCTGGTGTTATTTTGCTCCTCCAGGCCATGTCCATGTTCCCTTTTGACTTTTTTGTTTTATTACTGATGTGCTTTAGTCACCCCAGCCATGCTACATCCTCTCCACATCCCAGAGATACGTCCTTGGAGTAGATCGCTGATGCTCTCCTGTCTAGACTTCTATGCATCAATGCTGAAATGTGCATCTCCAAACACATTTTTACGTAGTTTCAACTTTTAAAAATATTTTATTTCATTTTTTTAAGTGTGTGTGTGTGTGTGAGTGTGTGTGCGCACGGTTTTCCAGAGTCAGTTCTTGCCTTCTGCCTTGTTGAAGCGAGGTATCCCTTTCTGTTTCTGGCACTGTGCGGTAACTTCATCTTCGGTCACAAGCTTCACCCACACATCTGCCTCTACCGTGGGAGTGCTGACACTACAGATGCGCAGCACCACATCTGGCTTTTCACATGAGTTCTGGGTATCGAACTCAGGTCATCAGCCTGCACAGCAAGGGTTTTTACCTGCAGTTATCATCCATGTCCTTGCATAGTTTTAGCTGCTAAAGCAGGAAACTTTGACTACAAAGCTCATTCTGCTGGTTCTAGATAGTACCCCCTACTCAAAGAATTGCTAGCCGTCCATCTAAACATACGGAGAGTTATGGTAATTAGGATAATCACGACAAGACTCTAACCAGCTTCAGGTTAAGATTTATTATCAGAGAAACTTGTGACAAATTCACGCACATACATACATGTGTGCGCGCACACACACACATGCACACGCACATATACAAATTATATCTTTAGAGCATTTTGTGTTCCAGAATTGTGGGTTTCTTTGGATGTAAGAACTTTTTACTTTTGTGTTCTCCTTTGACTGAAGACCTCTGTACATCCAACACGTACAATTCAAACTGTGCTTCAGAAGAGGGTCTTTCTTGGATCTCTGTGAACATGTGGAAGAATGTCTGTGGAGTGAACCCAGGAACAGTGGTTGATCTTTCATTAATGTCTGCCAGATCCCTTCTAGTGCGGCTGCTGAGGTTCAACTCTTAAACCAACTAAGGAGGGAAGGTCCTGCTGCCTCACCTTAGCATTATCTCATTGTCTGATTCTCCCATCCGATCGACATGAAGCATCGCATAGTCTCCTGTTGGCTCCACTTCCCTGATTATTCTTAATGGACATTGTGGGGAAGGTCTTCTTATTCGTCTACTAGGATATATACCTATTCACATCCTTTCATTGTGCTCTCTCTCTCTTTAATCCACTATAATTTATTCACTGGGGTCTTGGCAGAATAATCATTATTTACCCTGAGGTTGTAGAAACATTTATGCCCAAAGAGCCTGAGTTAGTCTATAAATGCTCTCCTGTTTACTCTATATAACTATTGATTTATTTGATTTTTTATTCACTTGATTAATCTGATCTTGCTTTTACACAGGTTATCATCCAATGTTTTCTCATGTTATGAGTCTATGTTGCAGGCTGAGCTTTGGGCACAGCTGTGAAGAATTGCTAGTTAGGCAAGCCCTTGAGCAAGCCTGTATAACTGATGTAGATGACCTAGCCCATGATAATCCCTTCCAGAAGCAGACCGCATTAAAGGTCTGCTCTGCTGGCCTCAAAGCCCAACTTCTTTCACCCTTCAGTGTGGCTGAGTTTTGGAAGCAATCAGGGAATCCTTCAGCTTTCAGTACCAGAATGGGACTCAGCTTAGATGTTCAGCTCCTGAAGAGCTGTTAATATCAGTGAATTCCATGAGCATAAGCCCACTGCCCTACTTCTTTAGCTGAAAGTTCAGGGACTTGGTATATTTCAACATACTTGGGTACAAATGCTTCTTAGCAAGTGAGGTTTGTCCTTCTCTCAGTAGTCCCGATTTGGATATGGTGTAACCAGCTCCTGGTGTTGGTACAAGCTCTCCTGCCAAACTGGACTAACAATTTTAACCAGATAATCATAAGCAAGAATAAAATCTCTTGTTCCAATAAACCTTTTGCTATGAATCTATTGGCAGCATACAGCCAAACATTACTTGGATACTATAGAAATTTCATTAAATTTATAATGTTATATCATTAAGATTTTGTGGATATGGAAAGTCATTCCTTGAATTCTACTTTTTTTAATGTCCTTCCATTTCCCCCTCTTTTCCTCTTTGAGGAATTTCACATTCTTGCAGCCTAACTTTACTTGTTATAAGCAGTACTGTATCTTTTAATTTTTATTTTGTTATTATTAATGTAAGCTCCTGTTGACTTATACTTGTCTTTAAAAAGAACACACTGAAAGTTCCTCATTTGCAATGTCTTCTGCTTTAGGTTTCTTTAGCAGTTGTCCGCTAGTTTTCTTTAAAAGATATTTTAAAAGAGATTTTGTGCATTAATGTCCTAAAATTTATATTTCTTTTTTTTAAACTTTTTTTCATTATTTATTCAATTGTGTGTGTGTGTGTGTGTGTGTGTGTGCGTGTAGAACCACGGACGAATTCAGGAACCACCATGGACTGCCTCCACGTTGTTTACTCTGCCCCGGGATTCACAGGCTCCGCCCTACCAGGACCGGAAACGCAGGCCAGCCCCGATTCCACCCGGTGTCTATACGTGGGGTCTAGGATCTGAACTCAGGACCTTCTGCCTGCAAGGCAGAGGCTTAACCCCTGAGCCACCTCTCCAGCCCAAAATTTATATTTCTAACAAGGGAATCATGCAATTGTTCTTTGTTTTTTTTTTTATTTATTCAATTGTGCGTGTGTGCGTGTGTGTGTATGTGTGTGTATGCGTGTGGAACCACAAGCGAATTCGGGAACCACCCATGGACGCCTCCACCTCCTCCTTGTTTACTCTGCCTGGGGATTCACAGGCTCCGCCCTACCAGGACCAGAAACGCAAGCCGCCCCCGCTTCTGCCCCGCGTCTATATGTGGGGTCTAGGATCCGAACTCAGGACCTTCCACCTGCAAGGCAGAGGCTTAACCCCTGAGCCACCTCTCCAGCCCCCTGTTCTTTGATTTCTTAATGTGGCTCATCATATGGAAATTTCTTGTTACTGGATCTATTTATATTGCTAAGGAACTTCTCAATTTTAATCGTAGGTGTTAGTGTCAAAATGTATTGCTTAATTGACTGGCTAGTTTTCCACTCTTTGCTCAAGTAAACTTGTTTTTTTCTTTTCTCTCATATTTAATTCTTGTTAGGTCTTTTTCTTCTTAATGGCTCTAAAAGACACTGACCCTTATGGCAGAGAGAGAGAGAGAGAGAGAGAGAGAAAGAGAAAGAGAGACTGCTAATGTGGCATACAAAAGAATGTGGATTTTAACACACACACACACACACTCAGAGAGGCTTTTGCCAAACAAAATGATCCTAGGCATGAGGTCAAAGAAGAGAAGAAAAGCCAGGTGTGGTGGCACACTTATAACCCCAACAACTCAGGAGGTCAAGCAGGACTTTGTTAAGTTCAAAGACAGCCTGAAGTACAGGATGAGATCCAATTTCAAAACAGTTACAAACCATACAAAACCAAACTTGATCTAACCAATCCAGACCAGGAGACTAAACAAGACAAGATCAAATCAAACCAGATCAGAACAGAACAGTTCAGACCAGACCAAACCAAATCAAACTAGACCAGACCAGACCAGACCAAATCAAACCATACCAATCAAACCAGAGAAAAAAGGACATGCTGTTTGGACTCTTTGGTATTTGGACAGATAAATAATTCCCATGCAGAATACATTGCAAAATTTCTGGTCGTGTTCTTAGAGATTACTATCATTTTGATTTTTTCTAGCCTAAGACGTAGTAACAGGAAAAATAAGATACATCTTGGGTCTTAGTCATTAGAAGTGAATACGTATCACCTGACATATTTTGGGAAATTAAACCTTCAATACATCAGCTTCTCCGTATTATGTGCTGGGTGCTATTTTAGGAGTTTCATGTCATAGCTCATTGAGAAAACAACCAATTAGATGTTGTATCTCTGATTCACATGACTGGAAAGAAGCTATGTAAATCAGTAACAATGAGAGTATTCAAACCAAGTTCATCCAACTCTATGAGGCTTTGTATACTCTTGTCTCTGATATTCCTGATCTGTGTTCCTCCTGTCTCCATGAGTAGATCCTTGCTTACTCACATATGATCAACCAACTCCTCCTTTTGCTATGCCAGTGACCTATGAGTAGCTGTCTGAAGAACCTGAGATTGCCTTTAACTGTTTTTTCTTCTCTCTGTGGTGGTGGTGTGTGGGGGAGGGGGAGGGGGGATGATCTCATGGCTGGACGCCCCAGGAATGGGAAACAAGGGCTTGGAGATCCAGTGTGTTCTCATGTCAGAGAAGGGTCTTAATAAAGTGACCTGTTTCATAAATTTAAAACTTTTTTCTCTGTCTTCAGAAGAATTAAAAATGGAAAATAGAGTCTATTTTTTAAAATTTTTTTTATTATTTATTCAATTGTGCGTGTGTGCGTATGTATGTGCGCGCGCGTGTGTGTGTCTCTGTGTGTGTGTAGAACCACGGACGAATTCGGGAACCACCATGGACGCCTCCACCTCCTCCTTGTTTACTCTGCCCCAGGATTCACAGGCTCCGCCCTACCAGGACCAGAAACGCAGGCCGCCCCCGTTTCCGTCCCGCGTCTATACGTGGGATCTGGGATCCGAACTCAGGACCTTCCGCCTGCAAGGCAGAGGCTTAACCCCTGAGCCACCTCTTCAGCCCCGAGTCTATTTTTTTCTTGTCTTATTTACAAGTTTTAAATGTACAGAAAAATCCACCGAGGGTTGGGGAGATGGTTCAGGGGTTCAGGCCTTTGCTTCATAATCAGAAAGACTTGAATTCAGATCCCCAGATCCAATGTGAAAGTGCTGGGCAGAAATGGTAGTGGCCTGAAATTCCTGGTCTGGAACGTGGGACCTGGGAAACTCCAGAGCAAAGTAATGAAGAGATAGAGCAATCCTGGATGATTCCAGATGTCACCTCCACAGGCACACACATTCAAATGACCTTTTGTACATTCACACCCACCCTGGTGGGGGGGGAGAGAGAGAGAGAGAGAGAGAGAGAGAGAGAGAGAGAGAGAGAGAGAGAGACTCCCACTCAAAGTTCTTTGGTACAAAATAAGTAAAAATTAATAAAATGATATATGTACCTAACTGTTGTCCTTCTTAATAGTTTCCAAGTGTTTCCATGTTCTGTTTTCTTGGCTCCACCTAATAATTTCTTAAAGGCCAAGCAAGGTGAGCTTCTGTTTTATGAGCAATAATTTCGAGGCATAGAGCTTTGCCTAAGTACAGTCATTTGTATTAATACTTACAGATTCTTCCCTTCTCCCTGTTTTGTCACTTTCATTGTGTAATTCTGACATGCCTCCTGTTGAGAAGCAGAGACATGTCCAGGGCTCTTGGTTCTGTGTCTGACCATGCTAATTTTTTAGTCAATGGGGTATCAACAGACGTGACTGATGCTCCCATTCAAAATTGCTTAGAATGTGTGTCTGCCTGGTTCTTCTTCTTCTCTTTCTCCTTGAATATTTTCACAAGTAGGAAATTCCAGACTAGTCAAGGAGCGAGGTAATGGAACAGATCTTATCCAGTTATGCCGTCCAACCAGGTCCAGCCTAGAGCAGTTTCATATCTGACCTGAAAGTTGAGAAGCTTCAATTCTGCATGATTGTTGGCTTAAGCCATAGAATTCAGGAAGCAGTTGTTTTGCAGCAGTAGCTGACTGATACATAAGGAAATCTAGTAGTACATGACAGAGCTGAAATCAGAATCTATATCTTCAAGTACATTCTACATGTTTTCAACTATCTAAGTTGTTTTTCATGCTGTATACATTTAAGTGTGGAAATACCTTAGGACGGACCCTTTAGTGGGCAGGGACCATTTCCCACTTATCTTTGATTCCCCAGAGTCTAATCTTGCACCTTACACAGTGCAGGATCTCAAGAAAAGGAAGAGAGAGAGAGTGTGTGATTCTTTCTTTCCATAAAGAGAATACATTTGCCACTTTCTCTTTCTGATATCCGTACAGATGTGGGATATCTCCTCTCTAGAGAAAGATCAAATCATTTATGTGCCCCCCCATTATGAAATAGTGTGGAGACCACAAAGGAGAAGCAAGGGCTAAAGCGACAGTTTGCTGAGTGGGTCTCAGACAGACAGTGGTGGAAATGCTCAAACATCCTCTGACCCCCAGTCTGCAGGCCTCGCCCCCCGCCCCCCCCCCGCTTCCCATTTTCACAACAACTTGGAGTAGAGAATCCGTAAAAGTCCCATGGAGGTTTTGCTTCTGATTTTTCAGTCTCTGAAGTCCAAGGGTTTCGACAACGGTGGCTGTGACATTGGCAATTCTCCATGCCCCAGTCCATCCCATTTTCTCCCGAGTGCTGCCGCCATGGTACAGTAAACCTCCGGCGCCGACAATAATTATTGCTGGAGTGAAAGGAAGGGGGGACAGGGAACAAAGCGCGGCTGTAATTGCCTTTTCATTATTTGCTAACAGCTAGTTACTCAGTCGCAGGGAAAAATTACACAGTAATTGGTTGACAATGGGAAGCAAGCGCCGGATCCCACAACTATGATATTTTTGCTTGTTGAGCTTTAGACCTTTTATTCGTATTTTGATTAAACAGCTGGAGCATTAAGCTGACACATGAATGTATCCTTGGTCAAATTCTGACACATTTGTTTCTCCCCCTTTCAAAACGTTGAATTTAAACCAGTGCATACAGTAGAGCTGTAAATACTGTGGTCTATTGACTTTCAAATCCATTCCTTCTCTTCACCCCAGTTCATAAAGGCGGCGCGGTGGGGAATGGCATGGACTTTTTTTTTCCTTTAACACACCCGGCTTTCAGTGGCATGTGTCAAAGGAGGAAATGCAGCGCTGCATGGTGTATTTCCTCTTCATGTAAATTTTCCTCTCATTTAACTTTTCAAACCTAAGACCTTGACAAATGGGTCCTTAGAAAGCATCTACTTGTATTGACGGCTCCAGGCAGGGAAACTGAGGCACGGGGAGGGAATGAGATGTTAGGAGTCATTCAGCTCTCTCCTAGTTTTATAGCGCTACAAAACCCAAATGTGGGCTTTTCTATTCTGCTGAAATCACCTGGAAAACAGAGCTATAAAGATGGTTAAGATTTGTGGGTCAGCAAGATGGCTCAGCAGGTAAAAAGCTCCTGTGTACGAATCTGGCAACCCGAGCTCAATACCCCAAAAATCCATAGGGTGGAAAGGAGAACACTACTTTCAAAAGTTGTCCCCTGATCTCCACAGACGTGCTGCACACATATGGACAAACTGATTGTCCCTATTCTGCACACCTCGAGCTCAAGTCTTCTAAGAGATGACTCGCTCAAGACTGTTTAGCTCGTAAGTGGCAGACCAATGATGAGACAGCAGAAGGCAGGCTTAGCCCTTAACGGCCCTGACGACATTCAGAGCTTAAGAGTACCAGGGACTTACCCAGTTTCTCAGGTCAGTCCACAGAGCCCTACTTGATGCCAACCTTTGGTCACCTACCACAGGGATTCGGAGAAGAATTAAAAATCCCCATTCTAGGCTCAAAAGCATGGATGCTGAAAAATCTCAGCAGTTAGAAGATGGAGGCAGGAGGATTGCAAGTGTGAGGCAAGCCTAGACAATGAAAAATAAAACAAGACAAAGCCAATAAGTTCACACCACTGAAGAGCCTGACATCTTCTAGAGGACACTGTAAAATGAGGCAGAGATGTACCCATCCAAGGAAGAGGTCTTTCCTGTGACCACAGTGACTGATTGGGGGTTCCCTTAGAAACAGATACAAAGGCAAAGGTTTAGGATTTACTAGGGAGGCGATCCCAGAACACATGAATTGTCACAGGACAAACAGAAAGAAGAGAAAAGGCAGGAAACCACCAAGGGCAGTATAGATGATTACTGCTGAAAACTGGGGTTTACTCCCCCAGGGAACAGAGGACGTGGCTTGGTGTCATCTTAAACAGAGGAGAAAAAAGTAGGAATTGGTCCCTCTGTCCCGCATGTCATCCACCAGATCCATTGCAGGGGTCTTAGATCTCACATGACCAAACTCCCGTGTGCATTGATTGGCCGGCATCCTCCTCCAGGAAGAAGCCCTATGTAGAGACAGGCAGGTGTGCTTGCGAACGCTCTTCTGTGTCTGCAGGTCAGCACTGAGCATACTCGGGAGGGGCACCGAGAGGCATCTGCAAAGTGCTTGGCATTGCTGAGTTCACAAGGTTTACAAGGTGAAGGACCAGATGGTCTAGAGCATGTCCACTGCAGGGACTTAACTACGACTGTCTCTCTCCAAAGGGTCTGGAAGGCCCCTTCTCCTGAAGCAGAAGATGGCACAGACATTGAACTCAATCCCACACCAGAATCAACCTCTTATGTCCTGTGCAACACCCACACTCCCATCCTGTCCAAGAGGAGCCCTTTCCCATCCGGACCAGGTCACATCTTGACAAGCTCTCTGGCCACCTATTGACACCACTTCTATTGCCTGGCATCCTGCCTTTGAGGCCTTGCCCATCCTGAGAGTCTTGGCTGTAAGCCCCCCTCCAGAACTCCACCCTTCCTGACCAGCTGGGTGGGAAGAGCTTGCTCGGCCCCTTGCCCCAGGCCCAGCATTCTCCCACAGCCCCCAAGCATGCCAGCAATAACATACCATAATCTGCCAGCCATGCTTCCCAAATCCTCAAAACTCCAGAAACTCTGAGGGTTTTGTTTCTGTATTCACAGATTTGTTTGCTTTGCTTTGCTTTGCTTTTTTTTTTTTTTTTTTTTTTTTTTGATCTTGTGTGGTAACAAAACCTGACCTAAACTGACACAAAGCTATTTATAGTTTTCATTTGGTCTAAATAGTCATCTGTTTCACTGCATAAATATTCATGTCTTTGCTTACAGAACGCAGTTCCAGACCCTGCCGAGATTTGAGTTAATAAATGATCTTGTACCTTATTTCTTCTCTAAAAGCGGAATAATTCTGAATTATACAACACATCTGGCCTGAGGGATTTAGTAGGGGATTGTGAATGTGAAATAATAAAATAATAATAATGATGATAGAAGTCCGGTGCTACAGGCCGTAAAGTGTTTTATGCTTTTAGCTTTCATGAGGGCATGTTAAGGTAAATTCTGTTAATGTTCCTATTTTCTGAAAAACACTCAAGAAGGGAAGGTTCAGAGATGCTACGATCACACAGCTTGTCAATGCCAGCGCCATGGTGTGACCCACAGGCAGCCTGGCACATGCTGCAGCGTGCTTCTGCTAAGTGTGAGCGCCTAGCTGCACCTGCTGCAGTGTGCTTCTGCTAAGTGTGAGCGCCTAGCTGCAGCTGTCAAAACTTTCAGATAGGATGCTGGCTCCTGGATTCTCTCTTGGAGACCTCGACTTTTTTCAACTTTAAATTCTGGGCTCTGCCCTCCAGGCCTCGTTCCCACTCTGACCTGTTTAGTTGGGCTGGCTTTAGATCTAGGGAGACAAGCTTCTGGCTGTCATTAGTGTTCCTCAGCCCCACCTCACCTAGTAGTTCACCCTGAAACTGTCCTGGCTTTGCAGCCTAATCCCTCACCCTGGCCTCTCATGCCCTGCCTTGCCTGACCCTCTAAGGCCTGGGATCTGAACACTATTTCAGGGGCTCAGATGGTGGGCCTTACAGATAAGTGTTGGTGGTCACGGCTGAATAAGAAAGCCTGGATCTAGGCTTCTTTGCTAGAGCAGATCCATCCTTAGTTCTGAAATTGCTCCCCCATTTGACTCTGCAGAAAGTAGCAAATACTTCCACAGTGCCAAAATGAGGAATTAACCCCCTCTCCCCCAAAAATCCTTAGCAATAATGTTCTTTTCTACGGTGATGACAAAGCATTTGTTCACTGTTGGGTCTGTGTCAGTCACTATGATAAGCACATGCATCTTGTCAGTCCTCATGACAACCCAGTGACTAGCTGACAGCTGCTGACTCTTCTCTCCGTGACGAAAAAACAGAGGAAACGAACATGGCTGATCTAGATCTATTTATTTGACCTGCTTTCTTCCAGCAGTATAGCCACGTGACCAGTCACTCCAAAAGCCAGGGATATAAGAAAACAGTCGTGTGTTCTTGTCCACACAGGTAGAGGCTAGGGTGGAGTCTTAATCTCCCCTGAGCTCCCAGGGGTGTGGCTCCAAGCTGCAGGCTGGTCAGGTGTAAGGGCTGGTCTGCATGTGTTCTTTCTTGTGGTGGTAAGAGGAGACACCCCGTACCCATCGAGCTTCAACTTCTAAACTCACCATCACATCCACTAGCATCCATTAGCCAGCGGTAGGCACCCCGTCAGTTGACCAGCTGCAGCTAAGCCCAAGATTGACAGAGGAGAAAGCCAGCTCCTCTCCACAGGGGAAGGCAACGGGCAGCAGAGGGAACACCAGTGGGACTCTTCCAAGCCAGAGGTGGTGATGGTGCCGGCAGTCCCAGGGGCTTTCAAGCACTGAAGCCTGTGGCTTCAAGTCTCTTCTCAGGTGGCGACAAGTGCCCAGGGAGCAGATCTTTTGGTCAGACAATAAACAAAACCTGAAAAGTCTACAGTCTTCCCTCCCCTCTCCCCCACCTTGGGTCAGGTAACATAAAGCCATTCCTAAGGGCTGAGGGAGAGAGCGAGCTGGGAGCCCTGGAGGTCACAGGTGTCTACCATGGTGACATCCTCCCACGCTTTGGCTTACATGGACCTGAGCTACTCCCTCTGAGATTCAGACCCATCATTAGAGGACTGAGTCTCTTGTCACCTCCTTCAGCATGCATCCCCCAAGCCCCAAGCTGGGGCCCACGTGGCTTTTCTGCATGACAGGCCTTCCTCTTGTGGACTGGAAGGGATTGTTAGAAATCCCCAAGACCCGCTGCTGTTTGCACTGGGAGAGGAGCGAGTGGACAGGCTCCCACTGGACTCCGTTGTCTGTGTTTTGTTCTCGCGCCTGACATTTGGAAAAGGCTTGAACATCTTATTAATGTTTGCTATTTTGATCTGCTGTGTGAGGTGACAGATTAAACTGCAGAATCCTAGAAAATAGACTTGCTATTTTCCTTTCCAGAGGTATAGAGTCTGAAAGTATTTTCTTAAGTACTGCGATGACCGGTGCTCACCCATCATGAGGACACCCTAGCAGACACTGAGAAGAGACAGATCCCAGCCCCGCTGGACTCCAACTCACAAATGGTCTTGAGTCCCTTGGGAAACCATCTTCACATGACCATAGTTCATGCAATCCAGCTACCACCCTACCTTGAATACTCTTCAGTTTCAGTTGTACCACCAAATTAGCTGGATGCGAATCTTTAGAGAGTTGTGATGAAGATGTTACTTTCTTCTGTTTTGCGTTCTTAAGTTTCGAAAATTCTCAGAGTTCTTGGTGGCAGCCCCATCATCTGACAGTCTCGCACACCAGGAGGAATATCTTGCTAAGCCGTTCTTTACTCCTCACTGTAGGAAGGATTCTCTCTGAGCTCTAGGATTCCTGCCCTTGATCCCTACACCCCATCTACTCCCCTCTGATTGAGTGTTAAGAGAAAACTGTGCATGCAGTCAGATTACTAATCAGTTGACTTGGAGTCAGTAGAGTTTTCCTGAGTGGGCCTGGCCTATGCGAAGCTTTAGCAAGGATTCTCCTCTTTACAGTTAGTAAGACTCTCCCATTGGCTTGAAGGAGAGCGTCTATGGAGGGGACCAGGCCACAGGTGTGGGAGAACCTCAGCTGCAGCATTGATAAGGAGCCAAATTCTCCCAGCCACCACAGGTGTTTGGAAAGTAGACTCCAGAAAAGAACACACCGCCCGGTCCTTTGGCTCTGGCCTCAGTAGACTCCATCTAGGCCCCATCCCAGTGTCTGGCCCTCAGCGACTGTGATTGAAGAGATGATTGCTACTGTGAGTCACCAAGTTTGTGCTCTCTGGTTACATAGCAACAGAAGGCGAAAGGACACTGTCGTCAAAAGCCACAGCCAAACAAACACTTGTAGCCCACATCAGTGGGACAGTTACTCGTCGCCGTCAACTGGGTGGGCTTTGGAATTACCTAGGAGACATACCTCTGTGTGTCTATATGAGGGCTCCTTAGCTGGTGTTTAGCTGAAGATGGAAGATTCACCCCAAATGTGGGTGACACCATCGAATGGGCTGGATTTTTGCACTGGATAAAAAGAGAAGAAGGAGAAAGAGTTGTAAACACCAGCGTTCCATTTACTTTGGCCAAATGGTAATAGTGACAAGCAAAGAAAAACTATTATGACATTAAACAAAAGAGGCTTCAGGGAGGAGGCCATGTTTGGGCTGTGGCCCAGAGAGAACAGGAGCGCAACACATCAAGATCAAAGTTTCCTCAGGGCTAGGACAACTTGCCTTGTGTCAGTTAACTTTCTTGTTGTTGAGACCAAATTCCAGGCAAAAAAGCAAACACCAAAGTCATAGATCAAATCCTCTGTCTCTTGCCTTCCCCACCATGATGAGCTGCATTCTTGGAATTTTTCTCCCTTAAGTTGCTTAAGTGTCCAGGAGATCAGAGATGTCTCTGGTGCTGAGGACCATGGCAGGGTCCCCCCCCCCATGATCTGTTGTGGCACTTTTACCCTCCTCTGGTCTTCTGTTTGATTAAGGTAAAGGCTGTTCTCCTGTGTGCCAAACCGAGGCTTGCTTCCTGCCCTTGATGAGCTGAAAGAGGAGGAAGAGTAGCCAACCAGCCGTTTGCCTGGGTCTCAGATTTTTTAAGATACAGGATTCTCAGTGCTAAAACCAGAGCAACATGAGACACAACAAAAGGTCAGTTGGGCTTAAATGGGAAGATAGGTGTCAAAACAGGTTCAACAGAGAGTAATCACAGAGACGTGGAAACTTAGGGAGCTTATCACCTCTAAAGGTTGTCTAAGGATCATTCAGAAAAACTGGACTGAGTGGGCATGTGGCAGGGACCTGTATTATTACCTGAAAATGTTAGAAGCAAAATAAGCAATGAGAAGAAAGACAGAGAGACAGAGAGAGACACACACGCAGAGATTGAGATTCTTTTTTGAAGAAATGAAAGTTCATCATAGTTAGTACCAGCATCAATTGCCCTGGATAAGTTATGCTTTGTGTGTGCGTATGTGTGTATGTGTTCATATGTATGTGTGTATATGTCTGTGTATGCTTGAGTGTATGTGTGTGTGCCTGTGTATGTGCATGTGCATGTGTGTATGTGTGCGTATGTGTGATGTGTTCAAAGCATACAGTGAGAGAAAGGAGGCATTTCAGGCCAATACTGTAATATGCCCAAAAGCAACTTGATGGCCTGAATAGCTCTGCAGCACCTCTGGGAGAGTTTGAGATGCTCCAGACAGAAAGGAGTGTGTCAGGGGACAGGCTGCACCAGCTCATGGAGGGCCTGGGAGCTGCACTGGAATCTGGGCTCATCTTATCCGTAAGGACCATTGCTTTGTGCTGTTGTACAGATATGTGGTGTTTCCCAGAAGGCATGTGTATGGAAGGCCTCCTCTCCAGCACCATCTGCAGAGGCAGGACTTTGGGGGAAGGGAGGGATCTGTCCCCTTCAGCGTATGGGAAAGACAAGGCCTGATTGCAATAAGTGAGTTTCTGGGGGGTGCACTTTGACAGATATGCCTTGCCCACAGCCTCTTTTTTCCACGGTTCTTTGCTTCCTGGCTGTCTGAGGTGAGCAGCTTTGTCCAACCACATGCATTCCACCATGGAACTCAGCTTCACTCAGTCCAAAGTGATGGGCCAACTCACCATGAACCTCTGAAACCATAACCAAACTAAATCTTCCCTCATTTATGTTGCTCTAGGAATTTGTTGTAGGGCTGGATCACTAGCTAGCTCAGTCCAAATTAATCAAAGGAGTGATGAAGAGTCATTTTGGTTTCCTGGGTGTTGCAGTTCTCCTGCATGGTTGCTGATAAATGACAATCAAATGGCTTAAGGAAACAAGGGGTTTATTGTCTCTTACGATTATCTGGTTACAGTTCTCAGTCCAGCTTGACAGGAAAGCTTACACTAACAACAAGGCCAAGGAAATTGGCCACACCATCTCTACTAATGGCTGAGAGAGGGATGTCCTTACTTGCCAGACCAGCATATCTGGCCAAGTGTACAGAAGGATGCCAACTTTCTCAACCAGCTCTCTGCATTTTATTCACCTGTTCAGGGCCTACTCCCACCCACCATGGAATGGGCCTTCCCCATCAGCTAGATAATCTCCTGCAGGTTTGCTCTGGGCCTAACCCAACCATTAATTCTCCACAAATGCACCCAGAGCTCAAACCCTTAACAGTCAAGTTGACACCTGCGCCTAACTGTGACACTGGGTGTCTGAGGATCTTTTGGGGTGCCCATAACAGGCCATGAGGGGCAATAAGCAAGGTATAGAACTTGGGCAGGGAACAATGACAGTAGCTGTGGAACAAGAGAGGAGGGGCCAGTCAGGAGGCCCTGAGACAAGGGATTGGGTAGCACAGAAAAGAGAGGAGTCAAAGATGAAGTCAAGGGCCCTGGCCTGTGCTATAGGGGCAGGCAGAGTCCCGTCATGAGACTGGGCAGAGCAGGAAGTACACACAAGGTTCACTCAGGTGAACAAGTTAAATTATAGGGGCCTGTGGGAATCGTGCAGTCAGAACAGAGGACAGAGGTATGAAAGCAAATCTAACTCAAAGAGGTCTGGAGCCCTGGCTGAAACTGATCACAGTTCAGAGATGGGGTGGGGAAGTCTGGGTTGTCAGAACAGCTCTGTTCTGGTTTGATTCCAAAATGTGCAGCACAGACTCATGCTTGGTACAGTTTGGAGAGGGTTTTGCTTCAATTTGTGGAGCATGTGACCATGGATTGAACTTTCTGAAACCATGAGCCCATGTCATGGTTTGAAATGTGTCCCCCACAGTCTCATGTGTTTGGCAAAGTCATGGCACCTTGAGAGGTGGAGCCTTGCTGGAGGAAGCAGTCACAAGGGGTGGGCCTTGAGGTGGATTAGTCCCACCCTACCTCCAGGAGAAGTCTTTCTTTGCAGCAAGCAGTCTGCAGCTCTCAGCTTCCAAGATGTCTGCGGTGACTTAGCCTCCTCCAGCTTTGGCCAGCCAGCCATGCCACCTCTGCTTTGAGAGACTGTACCTCCCCTCTGGAACCGTAAGCTGAATAAACCTCCCTTTCTCCCTTAAATTGGTTGACTTTGGGTGCTCTCTCACAGCAATAGTTAAGAGTAACTGATACAGAAATTGGTACCAGGTAGTGGGGTATTGCTGTGAGATTAAAAACAGCTGGTACCACAACGTGAAATTGTTTGTGAAGCTGAGAGAAGTTGGTACCCAGCAGTATGGCCAATGCTGTGATGTGGCTAGTGTGCCTTTAGAACTGTATGTTGGGAGAAATACGGAGAACTTTGGGACTTTGTGCTGGGAAAGTCTTTGCGTCTTGGCGGTTGGGCCAAAGGGGCCTTTCTCGTGAGAACTCAGAGGAGAGCAATGCTGTGAGAGACGCAGGCAGTGGAAGCCCAGCTTGTGATGGTCCAGAGGGGAACAGAGACTGCGTTTGCAATTGGATGAGTGACACATGGAGCCATGTGTTGGCCAAGAGTTTAGTGAAGTTTTGCCCTTGTCCTGAAAGCTTGCCTGAAGTTAAGCTGGAGTGCTTGGTGGAGGAAATTTCAAAGCAGTGTAGTCTTGACAATGTGATATGGCTACTTTTTAGTTATCTTCAGAGTTATGAAAAAGAGCAAAGAATCAGGCAGGAAGAAGCAAAAGCTGTAAGATCCAATGATGAAAAATACAATGGCAAACTTAAAGAGTCAAACCAGGAAGAAGCAGAGAACAAAATGGCTGTTGAAGAGATTAGCTATTTGAATAATAGGAGAGGCCCTAGCTTGAGGGCAAGATCCTCAGGGAAGGCTCCCACTCATAAGAATGCAAATCCTTTCAGAAGACTGGAGCTAAAAGGTGGAGTTCCAAAGCAAGAGTTGGTTTCTCTTACCAAGCAACTGCCCAGGAGTGAAAGAGATGGTCAACATAGAGAAGCAGAATCAGCTGTGATTCAAGGGGGCCAGTCTTGGCAAAGTCGTCCATGTGGTTCTGGTTTTAGAGGCATCAGTGATGCAAGAGGGAGGAGATCATGGAGTCCTCCTCCAAGATTTCAAAAATTGGCAGACTCTAGGCATCATGAGGCAAGAAGCCTGAAGTTTAGAGGCCCAAGAAGGGCAGTTTGTGCTGTGCAGTTAAAGCCTGGTTTGCCATTGAGAAGTAAAGATGTTAGAGATTCCAGACACAACGTGGGACACCTGCCAAGGAGAGCTGTATACCCTGGGAGGAGTCAGCCCAAGAGAGTGATGTGTTCTATGGGCAGCTGCACTGGAGGGATGGAACCAAAGCCCTTTGGAACTGAGACGATTTCAACAAGAGGCTCACCTGTTGGACTTGGAGCTACAAGATTTGGAGTTTGTCCTGCTGGTTTTCGGTCTTGTTATGGACCGATCTTTCCTGGATAAGCCCCCATTCCTTCCTTTTGGAATGGGAATGTTTATTCTGTGCCATTGTATGTTAGAAGTATGTAACTTGTATTTTGATTTTACAGGAGGCTTTGAACTTTTGGACTGTTGGGACTACCATTGTAGTCTATGAAGATTTTTAAAGTTGGACTGAGTATGGTTTGCATAATGAGATGGCAATGAGCCTATAGAGGCCAGGGGTGGAATGTCATGGTTTGAAATGTGTACCCCACAGTCTCATGTGTTTGGCAAGGTCATGGCACCTTGAGAGGTAGAGCCTTGCTGGAGGAAGCAGTCACAAGGGGTGGGCCTTGAGGTGGATTAGTCCCACCCTACCTCCAGGAGAAGTCTTTCTTTGTAGCAAGCAGTGTAGCAAGCAGTCTGCAGCTCTCAGCTTCCATGATGTCTGCGGTGACTTAGCTTCCTCCAGCTTTGGCCAGCCAGCCATGCCACCTCTGCTTTGAGAGACTGTACCTTCCCTCTGGACCCGTAAGCTGAATAAACCTCTCTTTCTCCCTTAAGTTGATCGACTTTGAGTATTCTCTCACAGCAATAATTAAGAGTAACCATTACAGCCCAAAATCCATCCTTCCTCCTTAGGATCTTCCTGTCAGATATTTTGTCTAAGCAAAGAGAAAAGCTACTACTGCAAGCTCCTAAACAACTTGGTTGCGAAGAAAAAAAAAAGAGCCACAGCAGGAAGGTGTGTAGCCAGGAGCTTTCTGGTCTGCTACAGTCTCCCTCCATCTGTGTGGTTGGTCGGCTCTCTGGATGTACCCCATCTACAGCCACAGAATCAACCATCAGAGGCTGGAAACCACTTACATCTCAACTGAGCAGCTACAATTTTTTTCTTGTTAATGTTTCCTGAGTATAACGGTATATAGCAAGTATTTATTTGATCTTTACATTGCATTAAGAATTGTAAGTAATATAGTCATGATTTCAAATCTACGGGAGGAATGTGTAGAATATATGCAAATGCCACATCATTTCCTATGCAATGCTGGAGAGTATATCATTTAAGGAACCAGTCCCTATGGCTACCAAAGGATGAATGCTTTATTTGATTGAATCAGTCCTTGATTTTGGTGTTTTAATTTCATTACACATTGCTGCAATGAAATACCTGGCCCAAGCAACATAAGGGAAGAAGTGTTTAATTGGTTCACAATTTCGGGCTATCATCCTTCATGCACTATAGGAAAATCACAATGGCTCAGCTCTTCTCATTCTTACTCAGTTCTGGATCCCCTGCCTAGGAAGCGATCCCACCCACAATGGGCCGAGTCTTCCAACATCAAGATGATTGACTTACAGATATGCTCAGAAGCCAACCTTAATCAGGAGAATCCCTCTCAGTACATTGGGAGACCTATTTTCTAGGCGTTAGGTTGACACTGAATACTATATATCACACTGGAATGCCATATTTTCTCTCTTTATGCCAAGTACTTCTTAACACAATTTAGTACAGAGCTTGTATTCAGTGGGACTCTCAGCAGAGACTTGAACTGCAGATACTGCAATTTTGTAGCATTTGGAAATTTTCAAAGAAGGTACTGGAAGGCTGGGTAGAATTTAGGATGAACTTGGCTTTCTAATACCAGTGACATCCTCCTTGAACATGTCCAGGTTTTTGAAAACCAGGATTGTTAATGGAAACCTATCACCATCTAGAAGACTTTGTGTTTACAGTAATGCTTACAGTCTGGCCATTAGCAATAAGTAGAATATTTGGTATGGACTGTCATCTACCAAGACAATTAAACACTTCCCAGTCACCAGTCTCTCAAATACCAGCCACCAAAAGAAATATATTTTGGATAGTGACAGCTCCAAATAAAATGTCTGATGGAAGTTTATGTTGGAAAACAAAAATTAAGCTATTCATAAATTAAAATGCAAATCTGCTTGTTTGTGTGTTCAGGCATGTATGTAAGTCGGCACTTACGTGTGTGTGTTTATGGAGGCCCAGGAATGACAGTGGGAATCATCCTGTATTGCTCTACCTCCTTATTGCTTTGCTCTGGGCTTTCGAATGCTCTACCTTTCCAGGCCAGACTCACAGGCTGCTACCACTCACCGCCCCCCTCCATCCCCAGCATTTTTTTAAAACCTGGAATCAAATCCAAACTCGGATCCTTTTGCTTGCAAGACAAAGGATTTAAGCACGGAGCCCCTTTCCTAAACAGGAATCTACTTCTTATGAAGTACATGGAATTGGATTGAGAAATGTGACTCAATCCACATAAGCATGGACATTGGATAAAATGTGATCGGGCACATCATCATCCTCTCCCCTCTTCAAGCTCGATGCCACCTGGCAACCCGAGTATCTGCCTGAGCCCCACTCTATGACCTGGTGATGCCATGTGCAAAAGGAGCTCTGCTCAACCAAGAGAGAGGAAACCGCAGGAAGCCAGAGCACAGGAGAACAGCTGCGCGAGCACTCATCTTGAAGGCACAAGGGAAGAGCTGCCCGCCTAGAATGATAGAATGACTTCCTGTAGGAAACAGAAAGAGCTCAGTGTTCTCCACAGACAAGAGAGCCTCTCCTGGAAGCAGGAGCTGGAAGTCCTAAGGCTTGTATGAATGGGCATGTAGAGAGAGAGAGAGAGAGAGAGAGAGAGAGAGAGAGAGATACATACAAAGAGAAGTGGAAACAAATTAAAAATATAGGACATTAGCTGGGCAGAAATAGTGCATGCCTATAATCCCAGAACTTGGGAACTAGAGGCAGGAGGATCAGTAGTTCCAGACCATCCTTGAGAATATAGTGCGTTAGAGGCCACTCTGAGTTACACGAGACCCTGACTCAAAAAAAAAAAAAAAAAAAAAAGTAAAAAGTTAAAAATCTTCAGTAACAAAAAATAGAGGAAAAGAAACCAAATGACTGAAGAGAATAAGGAGGTCGAGCAGCCCTGTTAGGACCCCTGATGAAAACAGGTATCTTGCTCCGTGGTACCATCGCAATTTGTGGGTGTGCCCAAGGAAGGAGGCAGACCTGGCATGAGAGCGAGAACCCAAGAGTAACTGGGACTGTTTCCTGAGCTCAGGCAAAACGTGGGGGAGGACCCAAATTTCCAAAGTATCTGTTTTAGGAAAATGAGAAACACCAAAAAGGAAAAAGATTATCTAAAACAGGAGGCAAATCAGGGAAGCTCCAGGATAATGCACAAAAAGCTAGAAGACTACCTAGCACAGGCCATAGACTGTAGGACGTGCTGCCATATCATGCTGTGGCTACCTGGCTAGGGAGCTTTTCCAGTATGAACATATGGGGAGGACAGTCCCTGTGGTAGCTAAACTTAATTGGCGAGTAGGATCTGGTATGGAAGAGAAGGCACATTTGTAGGGTGCTCAGTAAAGGCATTTCCCACAGGATTAACTTAGGGGAGAAAACCTTTCCCTAGGGCGGGAGGCACCTTCAGGTAGCAACCCCTCTAGAGACAAAGACTTTTGAGTTAAAAACATGCTTGCCTTCATTTCTGCTTCTGTAAACATTCTCCACGGATACCAGGCTCCAACTTCTTAGAGTTCCAAAGCTAACTGAAGAACTTATGGTCTTTCAAGAATCTTCCAGGCTTTCCATTCTGGACTGAAGCTGCTGACCAGCTATTTAATTCTCTGCTTCTCTAGCATGCAGAAAGCCATTATTGGCTCAGTCTGCATCATGTCAGCCAATTTAATAGATTATATATATATATATATATTCATTCTCTTGGTTCTGTCTGGGCCCTCACGTTTGGACAGTTCTCTAGAGAATCCTACCAGTACAGTCCCCAGCGTGTAAGAACTCTGAAAAGATACAGGAAAAGAAATAATCATTTACCAAATATTTACCAAAGCTCTTTAATGTGTAGGTGCAATTACAGGCTCTGAATTCCTGCCATTGGAACAAGTATATTTTAATAATGATTTCAGAAATCAGAAAAGCAGGTATTTGGCATAATACTAGATATTATGCCATAATACTAGGTAGATAATTGCCATGAAAATAAAAAGAGTAGAGGTACAGGGTAAAGTGGAAGGAGGAATATATTTTAGATAGGGGTTCAGGAAGGACTTCCCAAAGGTCACAGAATCAATGAAAGCTCACACTGAGGTCAATGCCTAAGTGGCAACCAAGAGAGAGATCGCTCTTCATGGTTGTGGAAGCCAGTGTGATGAGCAGAGGGGAGGGAAAGACACACAGGAGGCCAATTAGGGACTGACTGCGTTGTGTGGCAAATCATAAAAAGTCTTGAAAGGAGACCTCAAAGTTTAGATTTCATTTTAGACACCATATTTTATCCAGAGCAGAGGTTGGATCTGATGGATGGGCTTCCAAATCACACTAGAGTTACTGTAGGAAATGCATCTGGAGGGAAAAGCGTGGTGAAGGAGATCGGACAGTCAAAGTTATAGCAGCACCCCATGCGATCAACAATGGCTACTCCTAATATAACGTCAGTCCACAGAGTGGACTATATATACATATATACATTATATATTTTAACATTTATTGCTGGTAGACTGAGTGCCAAATATAATAAAGTCAAAGATGATAACAAAGTTTATGGCTTGAAAACTAGACATGCAGAGTTACCATTTTCTAATGGAACCAGTAGGAAACGAATGAAAAAGAAAATGAGCTTCCAGTTTAGATCACAGTCAGTTCGAAATGGTTGTTATTAAATATGTTCACCACTTAGCGTGACAATAGCTAATATATATTCCTGTGGTTTCAAATAAGCTCTCACCTCACGTGTGGTAAGGACACCAATTCCTGCCTGATGAGGGGCTTCTGCATAGTGACCCAAGGCCAGGCTCAGTGCATCTTGTGGTCCAAGCCTCTGGGCTGATAGTTAACAAAGTACAAAAGACATCCCAGGAAAGAATTAGTAGCAGAGCAACCTAAACACAAGGACGTGGATTGGACGATGGGAAAGCGAGCTAGCAATTCCTGAGATGAGACACCAGGAAGCACATAGGCTTTGGAGGACAAGCCATTCTTGCTACAAGGTCTGAGTGAAAATGGTTGAGAGTGAGGGACAAGATAGGGATTATGTAAAGTTGGGTGTCGGAACATGTAAAGCCATAGAAACCAGACTGGATCATTAGGGTAAGGACTGACAAACTGTAGGTAATGGCCAGAGTCTCTCCCTATCACAACCGTGTTGCAACACAGCCAGGATTGTTTATTCCAATATTGCTCACCGTCACTTTCTTAAGGCGGTGGCGCCACTTCCCTGAAGAAAGAGTTGACAGCAGTTTCTTGTCTTTTTAATCTCCCTATTAGGAATGTCTGTCTGTCCACCCACCCTCAAATGTACCATCATGGGCCACGGTATGTTGCCGTCAATGCTGAGCCATGTCTTCAAAGACAGTCCCGCAAGATTTAGAGTAGCTGGAACAGTCCTAATGCTGCTGCATGTGCTAGATCAATGTGTGGCTCGTGTTTGCGGTGAAGTCATTATCCATAGACTTGTTTGGGTACGTTCAGGTGCACAAAGGCACCCCACTGTGTCACAACTGCTAACACTATTCAGTGCAGTGAAGCGCTGAGCAGTCTTCTAGCCTAGTAGCCATAGGCTAGAGGTACCACCCTACAGCTCACTAGTGCAGGAGGCTAGACCATCATGGTAAGGACATTCCATGATGTTTGAGCACTGGCAAAGTTGCCCTAGTGCACATTTCTTAGAAGATGTCGCCACCACTAAGACCTAACTGTAAATGCACGCCCATTTACTGATGGAAACGATCTGTGCCTACACTGATCTGGGTTATACAAGTAATATTTTAGATTTCAATTATGAGATCACAGTGTACATATCGTTTTCTGACTCACTTTTTTGCACTTGATTATCTTTGGACACCTTAGCAGAATAAGGGATATATAGTATAGCCTCTCTCTCTCTCTCTCTCTCTCTCTCTCTCTCAAGCATTAATATGTTAGAACCCTAAAAACTCTACAACATAAAGGCCTAGGTCAAAGAGTTTATGCATTTTACCATTGTGATAACTATAGCTCCATTACTTTTTGAGAAAGTTGTGACATTGTGTTCCCACCAATGCTATAGGAGTTTCTTATTTTTATAATTATTAAAAACATAAAAAAATTGAAATTGAAAAAAAATTATTGAAACGTAAAAATGCTGTTTAAAGTACTTACAACACTCACTCACTGTGTGTGCAATTTTGACTTTGATTCCTTCAGAATATGATCTATATCTTAGTCTTTTAATATTGTTATCTCATGAAATCTCATTTCATTAAAAAACAGCCCTTACCGGCCCATATTCTAAATATGTAGTCTGGCTTCAAGCAGACTGCACGGCTCATATAAAACCGTACTGAGGTAAAAGTTTGTTTCATCCTTCAATATGGCACACAAGGCAAAGTGTGTTAAATACATGTAACGTGATCAATGAAATGCTTTCTATACCCCCCACGCCCCACTCCTTCCAGGTCTCACTGTATTGTGGTTCTTAGCACATTCTTTCCCGAATCTAGATCTTTATTAAAATCACTCAAACGCTGTGCTTTTCATGTTAGTAACAGGCGTCATAATTAGCTAATGCAACGCGCCACAAGTCAGATTAGTAATTAGCTGGGCCATCTGACTGGGCTGGCTTCCGGAGATGCGGCTCTTTAATGTGGAACATTTTCTTTGTGCTTGAAGGGTTTGTTTGTGTGTTTCCTACGTGTGACGAGAGCTTTTCCATAATTAGCTCCTGAGGGACATCCTATTCCTACAGTTAAGGAATAATTACTGCCTTATGAAAACTGGAATGGCCTGGCTCTCTTTTGTTGTGGTTTAATTGTATGCAACAAGTCCAGGAGGCAACTCATTTCGAATTGTGATAGTGAAGATGTAGCTTTCATTTTTTTTTTTTTAAAAAAAGGGAATTTGGTAAAATGGCAAATTGGCATAATTTTTAAAACAAACAAGCAAATCACCCTATTAAAACGAATCTTGTGGTATTTCATGAGTTCACAACTTCAATTGCAAATTAAACCGCAGTAAAGTGAGAAGTTGTAAGGCTGGGGCTACGCGGTGGACTTTGATGAAGAATTCCCCCATCGAAGGACACTGGAATGGACCGTTAATTAGTGCCAGCCACAGAAATGAAGAAGGCTACAGTGACAGGCTGGTTCTCACAGATCGTGTAGATGGGCTTGAAATGAGAATGAAACATACTAAAGGGAATATATTTCCTTCAATATACTTCCTGCTATTTAGGAAAATTTGACTTGTGGGTAAAGAGTCTTAAATCAAATTGTATCAAGATTTTTTCCCCCCAGGAAAACTTGAGTTGCTAATGTCTGATGCTCCGTAGGATAAGGTCATGGAGTGCCATGTTGCACCAACGTGGCAAGCCAGCTCTCCTTCCACTCAGATTTTTGGCATGATTTGTCATCCATGGGCTTATAGCTGGACACCTATTGCGATGCTCACATATCTGCAGAGCAATGGCCACTCCCACGCTCTCATCCCAGTAAAGCAGAAACACAAGGCCAGGATAAAACATGGGAAGAAACCCAAGACCTCTGTAAGCCTCATGCCCTTCAGGGAAGTCTTGTGACCAAGTTCCAAGTCAATGGATACCAGTCAACCCATCACTTCATGTCACCCCAAGAATATGCGTTGATCACTGTGATAGTTAGAGACAGGTGTCAACTTGACAAATCAAGGTTCCCGCTCTGCGCACAGTTGTGAAGAATTTGTAGTGAAGCCCTCAGCAAACCAGCAGGAGTTTGTCTAATTGGTGGGAAAGACCCACCCCTTGGTGGATGGGACTATTTCTGAGGCAGGTGAATAAGATAGGGGAAACTGGCTTGATAAAGTTTGGCATTCTTCAACACCAGATTGGGACTGCTGAAATGGTTAGCTCCTGAACTGAACCGGTAATGCCATGAGCACAAGATCGCTGCCATACTTCTTTAGCTGGTTCAGTGAGTTGGCACTTTTCTGCATATGTGGGTAGACACATTGTCTACAAACGAAGTTTGCCCCTCTCTCCGCAGTCCTGTGGATGTGGTGTGGCCAGTTCCTCCAGCCCTTGGAACTCTCCTGCCAAGCTGGATTAAGAAATAGAACCCAAGAATCCCAAAGAAGAATAAAACCCCTTATTCCTTTAAGCCATTTGGTTGTGAATTATCAGCACTGTACTGGCAAACTTCGACAGTCACCATGTTCCCACCAAAAAGAATGAAGAAGAAATCATCAACTACTGCAGTTTCCCCCATCGTCTTTGACTATTGCCCTATCATGATCAAATTGAAAACTGTGGAGGGAAAGGGAAGGAGACCATGTGATAGGCAGCACTGGCTGGGGCGGGGGCAACATGCTGGTGAGGGACCCTGTCAGAATCTGTCACTCTCAGAACAAAGAAATGAAGTGGTTGTACAGCCGTGGTGACACCATTTGCCACATTGAAAGCAATTGTACACCTGGGTCTCCAGTCATCCAAACCAAAGAATCTTCAGTGGACCTTGACTCTTGGGCAGAACTAACGTTTATTAAATTTAATTAAGTTATTTTGGAGATAGATTCTCATGTAGCCTAGGCTGGCCTTGAATTCACTACACTCCCCACCCTCCTACCTTTACCTTCCAAATGCTGGGATTATAGGTGTGGACCTCCACAGCTGGTTTGAAGTTTACTTTCCACAAAAAAAGGACCAAAAAAATGCGAAAGGTACAATACTGTTATGAAGATCCATCTACTAGATTATGGTCATCTAAAAAAATCTGTCCAATGTAATAAATACCCGTACAACTTCCATATGTCTATGTTTTCTAAAAGTTCACAGAGTTACTTTAAATTTTTTAAGCACTTCATACAGTCCAGTGCTTACTTTTTATTTTTAATCATTGAATTTGTTCAACTTCTTTGGGATAGTTTGTGGAGAGTGTGAGTTGCTTATTCCACTGTTGAAAGAGGTCGGTTTGTGTGGAGGAAAGAGGTCGGTTTGTGTGGAGGATTGTCCCCTTGATTGTCCCCTTGCAGTACTGACTTGACTGTTACCTTCATACCCTCACCACTCATCCTATACAGTAAGCGTGGTTCTACCATTAGTCCGATCACAAGAGTACACGGTAAATTAAGCTTAATGAGGTTTCACCGAGGTGTCTCTTCTGTATCTTTTTTGGCTAAGCCTCAATTATAGTCCAGGTCCTTGGAAACTGTGGGTAATCTTGCAGGAATGCTCCCCCTCACTCCAACCCCTCCCCCACGACTTGCCTTTTCTGCTCAGGGAAGCCCCCTGCACCCTATCCAGGCGTAGGTCCCCTGCTGCAGAAACTCTATAAATGCACCCAGCTTTGTAATGCTAAAATCTAAGCTTTGTTTTTTCAGGCTCTTTGGAGGAACACTTACCTTAATCCTCTTAGTCTGGGTGCCTTGAAGTGATAGCACTAGGGAAGGGTCGAGTTTCAAGGAGCTTGCTCTCCTCGGAAGGGGCTCCCCTGACCTTTCCTGGGATCCCTCCCTTAACGCCCGGTGGGAAGCACTTAAAAAGATTTTTCCCTCCCGAGATCGCTTTGGGCTTGGAGATCTACCAAGGGGGCATTTAGCAAAAAGAGAAAGGGTTTTGGTGGGGGAGGGAGCAGAAGAGAAGAGAGGGAGAGGACTCAGATTACAATACTTTGTTTCTACCTCCTGCTTCTGTCCAGCCTACTTTTTAATTATCAGGATTTTTTTCAGTTCTGGAGTTGTTCTTGCTTTTAAGGACTTGAATTCCTGCTTATTTTGATAAAACGCTGTAGTCCGGTGATCGAGCTTGCTTGACTCCTCACAAGCTACAACGTGTCTGATCTGGTATTCAAAGCGGTTTGCAACGCAAAAGACAAATCAGCAAACCTCCCTCAGCAAGCAGCCTTCACCCCTCTCCGAAGCATTTATTAAACTCCAGACACCACCCCAAAAGGTAGTGAAGGTGCGGAGCTGGAGAGAAATCAGAGAGCCGCTGTCAGGATGCACTATGTTTGATTTAAACACACCTTCAGGCCATTATTTGGGATTTAGAGAAACTCATTTAACACTCAATCACAAGGTATCTTCTGGCGATCTAAACCGATTTCTCTTGAAATATACCTGCACGTCCACCTCTGAAACGAGTTTGTTAAAAATGTGGCTTCTCGTAGATTTCTGGAAGTGGAAAACGGGAACCTGCAACTCAAGAGACTTCGCAGGTGATTCCACAGCAAAGAGGTCTTGTTTCTCAACTACCCTTGACTGGTTCCTCTCTTTGAACCCATCCTGGATCAGGTCTAACCCTAGTGCCCTCTAGTGTCCGAAAGATGCAGGTGTGTCAGTATCCGTGGACTTGATTGGTTCCTTCAGCTTCCAGTCATACATAGGTCCCTGTCTTTCCCAGGGGAATGAATCTTGTCTTGCGATCAGACAGGAACCATGTCTTCATACCAGTGTGGGTAGTGTGGCTGTTCAGATCCTCCTATTTCTCTGATAATTGACGGGCCGGTGACTAAGTTAATCCTTTGATGCCTTTGTTGGGGGAAAAAAATGAGGAAGGAATTCTTTTTGCTCAAATTTTGAGTGCATGAAAACAACCCATCTCTTCTACTTTCAACATTGGTCTAGTTCAGATCAAATTGAGTTTTGGATGCAGGGGCAGAATTCAGACCTAAAGATACTCTAGAAATTCTGTTCCAGAAACACAAGGGCATGGATAATTCTTAGCCTATTTCCAAGAGTCTCAGACTATCCTCCAAACAATAGTTAATTTAAAGACTATTCTATAAAATAGTTCTGAACACAATGACATATCAAGACTAGAGCACTTTATGTGGATAATGAGACAGAATATTTGAAGTTTCATGGACAGAATATTTGAGGCTTTGAGGAAAATTACAGAGCACAGCCATCACACCATTAGCCCATACACTCTTCTCAGACTTCACAACTTTGGAATGACCTGTGGTTGGTCCCCACCTTTCGAATCATCACCACCAAGACTTCTTGAGTCTTGGTGGTCCCTGCTTGAACAAGAGGCAAGCTCTGATCAGAAACACAGAAAGGAAGCTCAGGATGTGGGTTCTGGCAAGAAGACTTTCAAGTTAGACAGAACTGATCTCAAGTTTTGACTGTCTCTTTTACTAGCTGTTAAACGCAGACACATTTAGTGATTTTTGGCTATTGTATGATGATAATAGTAACTCCTCAGGTAGCAACAAGACTATATGAGATGATACATGTAGAGTGCTTAGCATAACAACTGCCCATCGTAATTACCCAATTAACCTTGCTCCCACTTACTGGTCTCACGGTAGCTCTTGACATTACCTTCCCCCTTTCTACAACATGGTGAAGTGTTTAATAAGCAATTTCTCATCACCCACTCTTCAGCCCAGACCTGTAAGTTCTTTGCAGGAAGCATGCCTATTTATAGACAATTGAACTAATGTCTCTGAGCCTCAGTTTGCCCATTTGAAAATAAGTGCTTTATGGAGGGAGGAACATGACTGGGGTAGATACACTCAGTCATCTTTTTTTTTCTGTGTCCATAAATGGAAGCACTTGATAATAACATTCTTAGAAATTCTAGAAGCCACCTGGGTTTCCATTGCTTTGTCACAAGTCTTACCCACGTGCTTTGTAACAGTTTCCTCCTTAGAGGAGCTGTAGGTATGACTGTATCCAGATGAACTTGGCAGAGAATCAGGATGATTTCTATTACACACTTTGTAGTTTCATGATAACTGCCATCAACTGGCAAGGCTGCTCTTTTGAAGTTTCCAACCTCGAAGATAAATTGCATTTTTAAAATACCCAAAGTGTCCCTCCATTTTTTCATTTCTTTGATGCATATAATTTTTCCGACTTCAGCCTCATTCTCATCTTTTGGCAAATGACCAACTCACAGATTCCAGGCAATATTCAGAAGTATTCAGCTAAAACAAATCAAGTCAGACAGTTGTCACAGAAGCATTTAACCAAAATTACTTCAACATTTTAACAATGCTTGATGTTTGCCTGGACGCCTTTGAAGTACAGAGTCTCCAAAATATTTAGTGTTAACAGTTTTGGACAGGTGTTTTGCCAAAGACACGTAAAGATGTGTTGAGCGAGGATTAGTATTCTGCAGCGAGTTTAGCCTCTGGAAAAATATTTATGTCTTAATTGGATGGAATTCCACCTGTCATTTTATCAAACACTTTGCTTATGGTCTGTGTTGCTTAGAGTCCAAGAAAAATGAAAGTATTTTAGTTGAGAGAATTAATGCGACACATGTTTGGGCTTTGTAGAATCACTGCATTTGCTTAGTGATAATTACAAGAGTGTTTTAGAAACTTGAACTAGACTTTGAATTAGAATACACAAAATTGGGTTTGAAAGAAAAGCTTAAGAAAGAAGAATGAACACCCCCCACCCCCACAACCACACACACACACACACACACACACACACACACACACAGAGTTTCAAAGCCTCCTTTTAGGAAACCATATTTGCACAATTCAAAAATCACTTCATTACAATGTAAATGGAAAAAGCCAATCAACCCATTTGCTAAGGGAGTCTGTCCATGCTAGGAATTATTACTGCCTGGAACATAGCAGGTATCAACAAAGAAGCATCAATCTTTGTATCCTCACTTTTGCCTTCTTTCATTTTATCTTCTGTCTCTGGATAAGCATTTTGATTGTTTACGACATGATTTCAACAAGAGAGACCAGTTAGAAAATAACATCTCAGGGCTGGAGAGATAGCTCAGTAGTGAAAGTTCTTAGCCTGTGAGAAAAGGGACTGAAATCTAGACTCAGATCCCCAGAAAATGTTGGTGGGCTTGACTGCCTGCCTATAATTCCAGCCCTGGAAGGCAAAGCCGGGGAGTCACCAGAACACGCTGGCTAGTCAAACAATCTCTAATGACATGCTCTGGCTTAAATTGGAGACCAGCTTCAAACCGATAAGGTTGAAGAGCAATTTGGTATAATTCCTGATGTCACCTCTGGGTCTCCAACATACAAAACATGCATAAACGCATGTAAGTTCCTCATATATATATATATATATATATATATATATATATATATATATATGAAAAGAAAAGCAAGAGAATCCAGTCTCAAACACACTGTGAAACCTAAGCTGACTTCAACCTCTTGATCCTTCCGTGTCAACCTCCAGAATGCTTCGGTTGCAGGCATATGCCATAATACCTAGTTAAGAATTAGAAATGTTTTCAGTGTTAAATGATGTCACACATGAAAAATCCTACACCTGACCTCACATTTTGATAGTTTGGAGTCAAAACACAGATACACTGAAAACATTGTATGAAATTAGCATCAAAGTAGGAAGGAGACTGGCTGGGAGGAGAAGGTTCTCAATGGGAGGAGACAGATGGGATCAAGTAATATGTGGGAGTAAAGGATGTAAATTCATTGTATTCCTGTATGAAACTGTCAAAGAATTTAAAAATTACCATAGGTTCTATGTAAATGAAACATTCATGGACATACAGACATGGCCAGCAAGTAAGGCGTCAAAGTCACTGGAGAGACATTCATTATTAGATGCTGCGGCGCACCAAGCCATGCTCTCTTCCATAACAGAATGTGAACTTAAAGGACTTTGAAGGTGGACATCAGAGAGAAAGTCGGCACGCAGCCTCCGCCTTCGGCTTAGCCGAGCAGATCTGTTAGCTGCTGTGACTGGTTCTCAACAACGCTCAACCATCCTCCACAGGCACTGCAGCTCTTCCCTGGTCACCACGAGTTTGAAGAAGCAGATATTTCTGAGGATGGATTTCCTGGTGCCTTTTGTTCTTGAATGCAGCCAAGTATCGACCATTCTCAGCATGCTAAAGGATACAAACCTAGTAAGGTCAGGCTCGGGGGGGTGGTTTTGCTGACATAAGACTTTTGGGATACATTCAATAGACAAATTGTTTCTCTGGACAAGCCATACTGTGTGGTGCATTCATTTAGAGAGGATATTTGGACAGAAGAAATGTGCTGACAAGCAAAGTTCTTTTCTTAAAATGATGGTTTCAGAACTAAAATTGTTAGGCAACTATCATTTAACTATTTGTGGAGAAACTTGATTGGAATGTTAGTGTTGGAAGAGTCCAGAAAGATCCAAAGGATTCAATTGTGGCTTTTTTTTTTAAAACTACCACCCAAATGTTAGCTGAAGAATCCTGTCTTTTAGGAGCAAACCCCAGGCCTGGGAGAGTCTAGGACCCTCTGTGGGATTCTGAGGGGTGGGGGAGGGGCTGATGAGTTGTTTGCTTTCTTGCTTTTTTAAAAAATCTTGTTTCACTCTGGGTTCTGTTTAGTTTTTGTACTCTGTGGATTCTCTCCATACTTCTATGCTGGCTCTATTTCCAGATACTTCCACTGAGTGATAGAACTTAGGCTTCTAACTTTCACCATAAAATCCACACATCAAAGTCCTTTTGCACGTAGAAGACTTTGTCTAAAAGGAGAAGAGATCCTGAGACTAAGGTCCATGACTGTGTGGGTGAAAATTGTCAAGAACCAGCTCTCTATACATTAATGTACATTTATCTGGGGCTGAACAGTGCGATGGTTCAGCAGGCAAGGTACCTACTCACAAACCTGGTGACTTAAGTTTGATCCCTAGAAGTCAACATGGTGGAAGGAGAGAACTGATTTCCCAAAGCTATGCTGTCCTCTGACCTCCATGGCATACATGTGCTTCTCTTTCTCTTAAACAAACAAACAAACACTAAAAAACAAACAAATGAGATATTTTTAAATCAATAAAAATAAAAGGCAGGAATTTATCACTGGACTCCGCAGTGCTTGTCCCTGGAAGGTCGATGTGCCGGCTGCCCTCCAGTCTCTTCATTGTTTCTATGGGGACCAAGAGGAAAGCAGGTCAGGTGATCTCATCATGTGAATGCTGCTACATGCAGCTCTCCCTCTGGTCTTTGAGATGGAATAAGGTATTCTACACCCATAAGGCAGATTGGAAATAGGTAAACAGGGTTCAGAGATTCTGAGAGAGGGGCAAATCTCATTTGTCAGAAGCAAGGCTGCCAAAGTACGCAGAAGGATGCCAACTTATTGAACCAGCTTCCCCCCTCTTGCCCACCTGCCCAGGGAATGGTCCCATCCACTGTGGGCTGTGTCTTCCCAAACTTGGCTCAGAAGTTTGTCTTGACTACTTAAGTCTTTAGATTAATGTCTCCAACTAGCACACCAGATTTCCCTCGGTAGCCTAGGCTAGCTGGAACTCATGGTGAAACCTAAGCTGGTTTCAAACTCCTGATCCTTCCGTCTCAACCTTCAGAATGCTTGGATTACAGACATGCGCTGTAACACCCAGATTAGAATCAGAAAGTTGTTCAGTGTTACATGATGCCACCAGTGAACTATTCGAACCAGACCTCACTTTATGAAAGATAGAAGCCAAAATATAGATATCCTGAAAACATGTGTCAGTGAATACACAGCAGAGCTCTTGTAGAGCCCTGTCATTGACACGCTCTAACGGGTCATACATGGCACGCCATCGCCTCTGTCAAATAACTTAGGGTTTGCGCTCAGCACTAGAACCTGAGTGGACAAAGCAAAAAGTCTTTCTTGATAACTCGGGGGTTGGAAGTGGCACTTGAAAATTGTGCTCTACTTGCTGGGCATTACTACAAACTCTACTAACTGCTAGGAGGACGTGCTAAGAAGCAGACTGGAGACATACAAAGGAAGAGGAAGACGTGGCTAACACTCCTCTGTTCCTTGTCCATCTCCACAAGGCTCCAGGGGAGGAATGAAGAGCTGGAACACACCATTTCTGCTGCTCTGAGCAGTAGGACTTAGGAATCAGCAACACGATCAGCATGCATTCTCTGATGAGCTTAAGGTACCTGTGGTCACACTATGTAAGACCAGCCGGACACAACCACAACGTCTCTGTCCAAACAGTGGACAGTGGTGTCTTGGCCCTGTCATAATCCCAACCTTTAGCTTCATCCTTTCCTGAGTCCCCTGTGCTGGCCCTGCTGGCTCAGATCCTTAGTCCTCACTGTCTTCTGTCGGCCTTAGACCTTCCCCAGTTCCTCACTTGCGAGTCTGCACGATCCACTGTCTGCTTCCATCCACCCTGCCCTCTGCCTCCTTCCCCTGCTGGCCCTTTACTGTTCAGTTCTTGCAAGAATCCCTTCCCCAAGTGCTCTTCCTTCTCTAGGCATTCCTGACCGCCCCCCCCAATCTGCCACAGGCTGCCATGTTCCTATCATTTGTGACCTTGAAACCATATCACTATTGGTACTTAATAGTGAAGATGTCCCTGTTGCTCAGAAACCTATCACACAGGACTTTTGCTTTTCTTCTGGTTGCTGGTGCTAAATAAAGAAGGACCTAGTATAGGGCTAGGGTTGCTGCGCAAGCCTGAAGACCCGAGTTCAGATCTCCAGAACCTCTGCAAAGCTGGATCCAGCAATGTGGACACCTATGATCCCTACTCTCCCATGGGAAGAAGGTAGAAGGCAGAGAAGGGAGAATCTCCGGAACCTTTAGGTCTGCAAGAGACCCCGCCTCAAACAAGGTGGAAGGCGAGAACCAACACCCAAGGCTGTTCTCTGACCTCCATCTGCACAATAGTCACACACATGCCTGTGTTCACACTTAGACCTGTGCTTGTGCGTGCACAGAGAGAGAGAGAGAGAGAGAGAGAGAGAGAGAGAAAGAGAAAGAGAGAGAGGACCTAGTACATAATAAATAAATAGTTGTTAGATTATTAAATGAATGGGGATAGCTTCATTCAGGATAGATATAAGTAGCTTTTCTTAAAAGACTTCGGAAAAGCCAGTGTGTGGACGAACCGTGAAACAAGGTGGACCCTACTTGTGATGTTCTATTTTAGAGTTTCTTTTCTTCTTCCAGAGTTTCATAATGAATGCAGTGAATTTGCGATATGTTCACATTAATCTCCAATCTTAATCCCCCTCTTCTTCCTATTTATAACCCTTCTTCTCCCCCATCAGTCTCCCTCCTATTTTCATGTCTTCTCACCTATGTGGCCCACTGAGTTTCATCTGGGATGTGCCTAAGCATTTGCTGGAGCATGAATCATTTATCAGTGAATCATACTTTCGGGAAAACATCTTCCCTTTTCTCCCAGCAGCATTAACCCTCAACAGTTTCTCAGGGAGGTATGTGACCTCTTGAGATTTTTTTCCCCTTCCACGGTGAAATGCTGATAGGTCTTGTGGGAGTAGATATGGTTGCAGTGAATTCATGGATATGACAGCCCTGGTTTTCCAGAAGATAATGTCTGGCTGTCCACTGGCTCTACTCAGTCCCTTACAATCTTACTGCTCCTCTTCCTAAGATGTTCCCTAAGCCTTGGGGTGGGTGGGTGACTTAGATGTCCCCCCGTGGAGTGTTCTTGGTGTTAGTGACACATGGTAAACACTTTAACTTTAGAAGAACAAGAATGTGTTGGAAACAATGTATGGACTCCAAGCTTCCATGGAGAGGCTCGGAACTATGATTGAAAACTGAGCCCTAACCAAAGGAACCCCCAGCAGTGAGAAACATGGGGTCAGCAGGAACAACTTGGGTGGGAGACAGGCCAGTTATAGGCTCTGCTGGGCCATCTCAGGGGACCCCATGCTGCTAATCTGATTGACTGCTTGGGTCCCATCCCTGCCCAGGCACTGCTAGGACCTGAAAGAAGGAAGGTGTGATCCTACTGTTAGGCACAGTGCCTGGTACCTTCCTGCAGTCAATGTTCAGAAGGAAGGCTTCCTGAGTAGACAGATTCATCAGATGCTGAAAGATAGCCTTTAAACAGATAAAGATAAATGACAGTGTAGACACACAGGAAGAAGGGAGTTCTGTAGCTCTAAACAACCCCATGAAAGGTGGGCGGGTGGGAGAAGAGTAGAAAATACACTTGGACAGGGATGGGAGAGAGAGACTGAACAAGACCAGAAAGGCACTCAGGTGTCCTAAGACCAAGAACACTGAATTCTGACCCACCCAGCTATTCTTTGTCCCCTCAGTATATCAAGAGAATTCAGGCCAGGAATATTGATATAATTGAAGGGCAGGCAAGAAAGCCCCGACATTTCTTCTTAGCTCCCCCTTTCCCATGCAAGCTATCATTGCTTCACAAGTTGAAAGCTATGCTGGGCAGTGGAGGTGCTCACAGAAGGAGCGCAGGAGCTGCTGGAAGGGTCTGTTTCTGTTTGCTTTGCTGTGTGGTGTTCACGGCTACGGTTAGAATTGCTGCCTATTTAAAGAAACAAATGCATTTTAGAGCCTGTGGATTTGAACACGTTTTAGAGAAAAATCACTAAGATGTGATGCATCTTATTAGCAGAGGGGCAGGAAAAACTTCTGAACTGAGTCCCCGTGGTAGACCTGGAATGACTTTGAGTCTTCTGACCCCAGGATTAGATTTGGGTGGGTCACTTTTGTTGCTGAGGCTTGCACCTCCGTTCCCCCCAGTGGAAGGGTGGGAGCTGCTGATGGCTGTCTGCCAGGGGGCCCCTCACCCTCTCTCTACAAGATGGTCTTTTGTGTCCTGGAGGAGAGGGAGCTCCAAGCACAGGGACAAGGTGTGGCTGATGGGGGGACCGATAAACGCCATACAAAAAGCCCACTGTCGCGCTGAAAGGGTCTCCAATGTAGCCTTTAATTTCCTCGCTTGGAAATGTTTCTCCTCTTTTCATCCCCGCCTTTATCTTAACTTCTGATCGGAGCAAAGCAGCAGCCTTTCAAATTGAACAAATAGGTTCCTCCGCTGGTGACAAGTGTAGCTCATTTTCTCACAAGCCTTCAGCAAGGTCACACCTTTTTAATTTATTTTCTGTAAGAAAAATCTAGGTTGCACGATAGAACAAGGGCTGGAACTCGCTAGAGGTCATTTCTAGCGCTAGACATAAAGCAGAATGGGATTACAGCCGCTTAATATCCGCCTTCACCTGCTGCCCTGCCCTGCAGCCATGGAGCGGACCCTGGGCCGGTGGCCAGATGCCCCTCCAGCCTGGCTCTGCCCGCTGGGCTGCTTTTCCCTGTGTTACTTGAGTATTGCCATACTCTACTCTGGCAATACAAAGGCATGCACCGAAATATTTCAGTAAAAGAGCGCCAGCGGAGACTGGAGAGATGGCTCAGTGGATAAGGCGTTGTTCCCAATACACAGGAGAACAGTTCAAATACCCAGAATGCACGTAAAAGTCGGGTAGGCATGGTGGCCATCTGAGATCCCTACACTCAGGAGGATCCTCAGGGCAGGTTGACTAGCTAGTCTAGCCGATTAACTGAGAGGTCCTGCCTTAATAGTGAAGGTGAGAGTAACCAAAAATGTCCCAGCACCAACTTCAGACCAAAACACGTGTGCCCACACACATGCAAACTTTTGTAGGAACATGCACATACCTCACTCACACATATACCTGCAAAAGCTGAAACAAGCCAAAGATCCCCAGTAGGGGCGTTCCTCTTCTTCTGTTCTGCTTTCAGTGTATTCTGAGCTCTGAGTTTGCCTGCTCCGACCTCAGTCATTTTATAAGCCTTACCTTTGAAGTTTTTAAAAGGCAGAGCAAATGACTTTTCCTCTGAGATAAAGACTGTGTGCTTCAGGTATTAGAAATTTATTGACTCATCCTTCCAACTCCCCTCTTACTGTGCCAAAGCCCCCTCCCATATTAAAGTCACTCTTTCATTCTGGAAAAATGTACCATGTACATTCACGAATGTGCATATACAGAGAAACCAGGAAGAATACATTTCTCACCTTTCCCAGTAATTCCTTCTAGGGATGAGACTATAGATTGCAAGGAAAAAAGGGCACTATGTATTACCCCATGACTAGATCATTCTACAATGGCCACGCATTTATGTTAAAAAATAAAGAGAAAGTTCAAAATATTTTTTGATAGAAAATTAAGAACATGCTAGAAAGGACAGCAAATAAGTATAAATCTTCTATAACCTGGCCTTCCAGGAAAATTGTTGGATGTCCTTGTTATTGCTAGTTATGTTAGTTGTCAACTTGGTATTTAGATACATTCTATGAGGAATTGCTTAGTTAAGGCAGATCTCTAGGCAAACCTGGAGGAGACTGTCTGAATTGCATAACTGATGTGGGAAGATCCAGCCCATAGCTGGTGGGACGATTCCCTGAACAGATGGAAAAGGATAGTGGGAGGGCTAGCGGGCCTCTGGCAAATGAGCAGTCTAGAAAGCAGCTACTGGCTCTTGCCCTCTGCTCTTGCTATGATGTGGTACGGCAAGTTTCCTCAGCTCCTGGTGCTGATATGACTTCCCTGCCATGGTGGATTGTATCCATGGTTTGGACCGAACACTTATCATAGCAGGAGAGGTGTGAGCCTCCTAAGACAACCACTTCAGATTTCTTTGCAGACTTCACCCTGAGAGATCCTTCAGCCTTCTGGTTCTTACCACATCACATCAGAAACATTCTACTGCTTGTTAAATGCCCACTTTTTTAATAAAAAAATTATTTCATTTTTTTAAGTGAAAAAGAGAGAGGGAGAGAGAAGAGGGGAAAGGGACATGTGCCTACCTCCCATGGCATGCAGACTGGAGGTTAGAAGACAATTTTCAGAAGTCACTTTCATTCCTTCTATCAAGCTGGTACTGCAGAACTCAGGTTTATAAGCAAAGGTCTCGCCACTGAACTATCTCATCAGCCCCTTAAATTTTTATTTATGTGTTTAAAAGAGAGAGAACACATACCATGGTACACACAGAGACCAGAGCACAACTTCCAGAAGTCAGTTCTCTCCTTTCGCCATGTGGGCTTCCAGGGACTGAACTCAGGTCTCCAGGTTTGTGAATGGTGCCTTACCAGCTAAACTGTCTCACTCGTCCTGTTGTATGAATCTCTCTCTCTCTCTCTCTCTCTCTGTTTCTTTCTCTCTCTCTTTTTCTCATAAGTGTGTCTGTGACTGTGTGTGTCTGTGTGTATCAGAGGGCACTGCGTGTGTCTGTGGAGGCCCAAAAGTGGCTCTGAGAAGATTCATCCTGGATTGCTCTACCTCCTTTTGGACATTGCTTTGGGGTTTCCCAAGTTCTGCCTTCTAGACCTGTGGCATCACTATTCCTTGTGTTTATACATTGCTGGACTATCCATTGATTCATTTTGCTACATTGAACTTCCAAGTAGAGCAAATTCATTTAAATCACCATCAACAGGATTCACAAGTTGCATTAGGAAGTTTTTAGTTTTGATTGACTCTCAGAATTTGGGAAGACTTAGTCGTGTCAGACTCCCCGGTGAGGTGATGCGGTGACCCATAGTATTTTTTGCCCTTGTTTCTTGGAAACAAGTCTCTAGCCAGGCAAGGCTGAACTTGAACTCTCAATCCTACTGCCTCACTAGGCAGATGATGGGACCAGAGACCCCACACCCCTCTTGTTACCTTCTTTTGTGTATCAGCTGCTTGGATTTTTTGGGGGGCTTTTTTTATGTAGATTTCAGTTTTGTTTACAGATTTGAAAACCACTGCTTAGAGTTTGAAGCTATTTATGCATCACGTGTAAGGTGTTTTGCATCTGCCTGACTTGACTTGGAACTTTTGATCTCAATTGCTTTTGAAGCAATTGCCTTCCACCACGTTAACATTCAAGCCTGTCACTCAGCTCATCCTCCATATTTTCATTTGCATTTGGTCTTAGAAACCTCCTTTCGATCCTGGAAGCAAAACTCTTTGATACTCTGCTTAGGTCTTCATTTTCTCCTTTTTCTAAATGTGAAATTCTTGACTTAGAATTTGTAGCTTTTTACATGATTCACAGAGACATATTAAAATTTATTCTAAATAATTAAGTAATTGTGCTAAAACTGACCGTTGGGTTTATTTTCCCAGATATTTGGAAACCGTACCTTCTACTGACCTGTTTGTATTGGTGTGTGTCACATGGTGGTTTAATTAGCAAGGGTGGTTCATGTTTTTCTTTTTATTCTTGCTCCTTCTTCTTATTATTATTACTATTCTTTTTTTTTTTATTCAACTGCGTGCATGTGTGTGTGTGTGTGTGTGTGTGTGTGTGTCTGTGTCTGTGTCTGTGTCTGTGTATGTGTAGAACCACGGACGAATTCACGAACCACCATGAACTCCTCCACCTCCTTCTGCCCCAGGATTCACAGGCTCCACCCTACCAGGACCAGAAGCGCAGGCCGCCCCCGCTTCTGCCTGGCGTCTATACGGGGGATCTGGGATCCGAACTCAGGACCTTCCGCCTGCAAGGCGGAGGCTTAACCCCTGAGCCACCTCTCCAGCCCCTATTATTACTATTCTTATCATTATTATTATCACGCAGTCTTGTTCACTTGGTTTTCAGATGGGGTACCTAGTGAAAGCAACTGTACGCAGGAAGGCTCGGGGCTCAGGGCTCAGGGTTCAAGGCATACCATCTGTGACAGTGGAGAAGGAAGCAAGAGTTTGCTGTCCCTGCACAGGTGAGGAGAGCTAGCCAAGGAGGTTGGCATTCTTCAATGTACTTTTGCCAGACATGCTGGTCTGGCGAGGATCATTCCTCTTTCGGAAGTCCTGTGGATGTAGTATAGCCAGTTTTCTTGATCCCTGGTATTGGTATGAACTCTCCTGTCAAGATGGATCAAAACTGTAACAGGATGATCGTAACCAAGAATAAAACTTCTTGTTATCCTAAGCTGTTTGGATGTGAATTCACCAGTAACATTCAAAATAACTGTCTCACAGGCCATAAAGGAAGCCCCACCCCCTGGCCTCTGTCTGTCAGCTAGGCCAGAATCTCAAAGGCCCCATAATGACACCCAAGTATGCCACCAGCTGGAGATCAAGTGTTACGGGGGGCATTGCACGTTCTAACCAACTGTGACAGTGCGTGATGGTCCCGTACGGCACGCGCAGTGGGACATGAAGTCAAGAGAAACTTGTTCACATTCCCTCTGTTGCTTCCTGAAGTTGAAAGCACTTCTCCAAATCCACAGAACTCCACCATCCCCTGAGGCTGTGCCGCATGACAGCACACCACAGGCCCACCACGGCTTCCTCCACCTCCACTGAATTTGCAGCACAGTGATCAAGTGTTCTCCACCTCCCCTCTCCCCCACCCCCCTTCTGGAAACCTCCACTGCTCTCTCCACTGCTGAGACCAAAATTTGTCTAGCTTCCCCTATGAGCAAGAGCCTAGTTCATTGTCCTTAACATATCAACCCGCACCCCCAACACACACACACTGCCCAAGGGTTCATCCCGTTGTCACAAAGGACAGATTTCCTTTGTGTGGCTTAATATCTATGTTGAAGATCTGGAACCGACTCAGATGAGGAAAGTTGGTGGTGATGGTGCCTATAATCCCAGGACTCTAGAAACTAAGGCAGGAGGATCAGCAGTTTGAGATTAGTCAGCGCTACACCGTGGAATAAGTAAGTAATAAATAAGCAAATAGGGTTCAGCATCACCGCACGCACACACACACACGCACACGCACACGCACACACACACGCACGCACGCACACACGCACGCACACGCACACGCACGCACGCACACACGCACACACACGCACACGCACGCACACGCACACGCACGCGCACGCGCACGCGCACACACACACACAGGTCAGGAGAGACTGGATGTAGAAGACGTCCTCAATACACAGTGACAGGGATGTCATCTGTTTGGTGACCTTGGTGGAGTAAGCCAAGAAAGTCAGTCAGCAGTATGTTAGGGCGGTTCTTAGAAGCAAAGAGATTCACATTAAGTCCAGAAACTCTTGATAAATGTAACTGTAAGCAGATGGGAGGAGGTTGCCACGAAGCCTGGTGCAGAGTGACTCACAGCTGACCATGACTTCTGGAGCGCTGGTAACTTCTTTTTTAATGAGGGGGAGAGAGAGAGAGAATACAAATGCTGCAGCATACATGTGGCAGGCAGGCAGGTTGGCTAGCTAGTCTAGCAGATTGGCAAGCACTGGGTTCAGCTGAGAGGCCCTACCTTAATAGCAAGGACGACTTTTGGAATCAGGCTCTCTCTACCATGTGGTCTCCGTGCACTGAACTCAGGTGGCCAGGTTTGCATGCAGTCACCTTTGCTTGCTGAGCCATCTCCCTGGCCACTGGTGACTTTTCAAAGAGGGTACTGGCAGCACTGATGATGATTGGGACAGCGGCTTTGGAGGAAGGCTTTAGCATTGTGCTTTATTTTTTAAAAAAATGTCAAGTTTGGAGTCTGTCCACATCAAGCTGATGGAGTTGGAATAATAATGTTAGCTTCCATCTTGATTCTCCCCAATGACACAGTTATATATTACACCTACTGAGCACACACATCACATACTACACACCACACAAACATTATACATACACACACACGCATCACACACACATACATCACATACCATATGCACACCTTACATATTACACATGCACATTACACACCACACATGTATGTTTCATGTGTATCATTCATATACATCACATATCACACATACATGTATGTCACATATATCACATGGCACATACACACATTTGTAAATACTTCTTATTTTTACTTTTTTAAAAAGCTGGCACTGCTATCCTCCAGTGGGATATGCTGGTATCCATCCACCTTCCATTTTCAATTCTCTGCTCTTCAGAAATTGAGCGAATGGGCCTCATGCAACTGAGATGATGACAACATGTTGGGAACACGTTACGAATGCAGCATGTTCAAAAACACACTCAAGATGCTGGTAACCAAAGGGCCAGTCATGGGTGGCTTTAAAGATGGACGACCCCGGGGGCAGATGTAATTGCTTTAGAAGCAGTTAGCAAAGAAATTCAGAGTACAAGCCAGACACGAACCTCAAACCTGGATTAGGCTCCCAAATAGGAGGAAACTTGTGCTGTGAAGTTGCTGCGCTGTGAAGTTGCCCCCCTCGCTTTCCTAACCTGAGCCCCTAGCCATCCATCTCAGCATCCAGGGAGCACGCACAGATAACTACAGAAAGTGGTGGAAGGGGAATTCTGGACAGCAGCAGCCAAGTATTCAAGACTTTGGAGAGATGACGAGTGCGTGGCAGGGTCTGGGAGAGGTTCGAAGAGGCTCTGCTGGGGGAGGCAGGGAAGTGGCTTAGGTGGGCACCAGAATCTTGGCAGTTCACAAAATTAAAAGAGTAAATATTTTATAAGAGTAATGGAAGATTTCCCTGGCACCACGTTCCATGCCAGGAGTGATTAAAACAAAAACACGAAGTGTGCCTGCTGGCTCCCTGGGGTGCAGGGCTCTGAGACCCAGGGGGCTGGGTGGGTTCTCACCTGCAGCCCACAGACTGTTGGTGTAAGGATTAGAAAAGGAGTAGTCTCTGGTCTTTGACCACCAGGTGGGTGGAATCAGGACAAAGACTCTTAAAGAAGACAGGGAATATTTTACAGTTTCAAGGGAGGTCAATTTTTCAGGGAAGGTCAAGATTTGTTAGGTCACAATAGGACCTAATCACAGAACAGACCACATAAAAATTCCAGATGAACAGATAATGAAAAAGTGGCATAATGTATAGAAGGGAATACTATTTAGCCATGAAATCTTTTCATTTGGGACAAAATGGAGAATCCAAAGGATATTATTTTTAAAAAGGAAACCAGATGCAGGAAGACCAATACCACATGGTCTGTGTCTTCTGTGGAATCTAGAACCTGGCTTTCACAGAGGCAGCCTCGTGACGCTCAGTTAGAGCTGATGGTCAGACAGGAAGGAGGCTGGGATCTGTCAAGGAGGCATGACCACAGTGTTACATAAGAAGGATAAGTGTGATCAAGGCAGTGTTGCATGGTGACACATAGCAAACAACCAACTCCTAGATGTACCCCGAGGCCCTGCATGGCCCACCCCCCCCTGTTCATTTTTCCTTTTCCTTCCCCTCCTCCACTCCAGCCATAGGAGAGGCCGTGCTGCCTCTTACCACAGGGACTTGCACAAACAGCTCTCTTTGCCTGAAATATTGTCTTTCTGCCTTCATCTAATTAGCTCCTGATCTCCGTGTAGCTGCCAATCACAGAAGCTGTCCCTGTTGTTCCCACTGTGACCTCCCTGGGACGGCTTGCTCCTGATCTTGTGCTCAGAGCGCCATGGCGCTCACCTTGTGCCTATCACTTCCTTAACTTCACCCAATGTACTAGGTCACTCCCAACCTCACAGCCAGGAGCAGCAGCGCCTGCATCCCAGCAGATGCTCTAGAAGCATCCAGAGAAGGGCAGGATGATCGGTGACCAGCTCAGACTCCAGCCATTTACTCCCGATCCCAGTTCTGCCAGCTTCTCAGCTGTGAGGTCTTCACCAATGCCTTGGTGAGAAGATCAACGCCTTGGGTATGAAATCTAAGGAGAGCCCCTTGTCAGAGCTTTACCCATGTCTGTGCCTCGTTCTTGAGCTCCATTTCCCTCCTCTGGATAGCAGCCATGCCCGCTTCAGCCTGGCAAAGACAAAATGGCTCTGCAGATTTGAGGCACATGACACTGAGGAACTCTATATGTCCTCGTTCTCCGAGTCACTCAAGATCTTTGCTGCCACTGCTTCCTCCCACCCTGCTCAGACCCCCTTTCCTGTCCTTGGACCTGCGCATCTCATTCCTTTCTTCAGGAACCGCGGCAAGGGCGATAGAGCCCAGATGTATAGATCTCACATCCTTCATACACCTGCCACCATCTCCACCAGACACGTGCTCTTCAAGGACTTTAGTGGGCATCTCTTGTCCTGGCCTGGTCCTAGCATAGAGCTTCCCTCCCATGCCCACCCTTCCCTCACCCCCGAGTGAAGAGCTGCCTGCTTTGCTTGTTTAAGGTCATGTCCAGGAGATCCTCTCAAGCTCCTGAGTGAGCAGACTGCTGCCTCTCAGTCTGAGCTCTGGATGTTAAGGGTGGTGACAGGGCACAGAGAGGAGACCTAGGTGGCATCTGTGTAGGTTTCGGGAAAGCAAAATTTAAAGCCAGGAGAAGATCAAAGATACACAGAGAGTCCTCAGAGAGCCCAAATGGCCAGTGACTGTAAAAGAGCAAGATACAATTCTGTGAACACTGAGGAACTCTATATGTCCTCATTCTCCGAGTCCCTATGTATGTGGAGCATCTGTCCACCCCGCGACGGACCCTTCTCTCCAGTGGCCACTGTCTCTGGAGTGGCCACTCCTGTCCCATCATTCAACTGGCCTGGTGTCTTTTTCCTTTTTCTGTCTTGGGTCTCTTTCCTATCCATTAAGCCCACCCACAGGGACCACTGAAGGGCTCCAGTTCCTCATTTCCTGAGAAAACCAGGATACAAATTCTGTTCCTTTCTGCTTTGATGCTATTTGGCCAGCCAGGATGGGCTTCTCATAGCCCGTGGGTCTGGTCATGAAGAGCCACATCAAGGGAGCAAGCCGGTGGATGCGTGCCTGGACTCTAGGCTCCCAAGGCTCTGGGTAGAGAGCAGTGTGGTGTTTGTTGGGTGGGGAGGATGCAGCCTCAGAACCCCTGGCTCTGGGTAGAAGGTGGAGACTCATCCCCCAGTGTCGTCTGGCCTAGCTCTGCAGGAAGCTGCGATACTTTGCCACTGTTTTCTCATAGTCCACCTCTGTTGTCCATGACGTTTTCCTCAGAATAAACAGACGTCGTCTTTGTCTGATCGCATCTATCATCCATTGATGCTCCTTCAGAGACAGAAGCGAGTGGAGAGGGTCATTGGACCCTCATCAGAGATTCTGGTCTCGATTGGAGCACCTCCTAGCCATTAGTTGTGATTGTGCCCTAATTGCATGTGTCATCAGGGCCTTGAGGTCTGGGAGGGGCACTAGTGTATATAAGCTCAGGAAGGTTCATTGAAAAGGATTCATCTATGCAGCATGGAAAAGCCATCAGCTATGCTGGGGTGGGTTTTCTGGCATTGTAGTTGCCTTCAAGTTACCCCTATTCCTAGAAGTAACCCTCGCCCTTACTCTAGCAAGTAACCACAGTAAATTCATTGCCTCATCAAGATGAACCTTGTGGTAATTTTTACTTTGGTCTGTTGTGGAACTCTTCAAGAGAACTGTGTGGCGTCTCCCTAGGAAAAGCGAGCACAAAACTCCCTTCTGCTTCCTCACCCCTCTTCCATGCAACAGGAGAAACTGAGGACAAGGACCAATCCAACACCCCCAAATCAATGGTGAGAACTCGTTATGCTTTGACACTGAAATGCTCCCACGGGCTCAGGTGTTTGAGCACTATGGAGCTCTCAGAGATGGGGCCTGGCTGGTGGGCATGGGTCACCAGGGGCAGGCCTTTCAAGATTAGGTGGCTCCTGGGTGTGGTCCCTTTCTCCATTTCCTCTTCTGCCTTGACTCGAGCCATCATGAACTCGGCCGAGCCGTCCCTACCATAATGACTCAGGCCCTTGGAAACCATGAGCCAACATAAACCCGCTCTCCCTTTAAATTGCTTCTGTATTTTGGCTACAGTGACACAGCAATTACTGGTTCCAGACTGCTGCAAAGTCGAGTGACTCATTAAGCCCAGACGGGTGGCCCAGCACGTGGTACCAACAGCTGTCCAGCCCTGAATGCTGAATGTTCTTGCCTTGCTTTGCGTCCCTCCAGCACACACCAGACAGGGTATGCACTCCAGAATACATTCTCCACTGGAGATCAGGTAAGCACAAGCTACTGGGCTGTGAAATGATGCATGAATAGATCTGAAGACGCACCATTTCCAGCTGACTTAGAAGTTTCCCGCTGCAATTCTGACTTTACTGAGATCAAACTCGCGTGTCCTGGAAATAAATTAAGAGGGAGACAGAGCAGCACTCTGTGGATCATCATACCGAGTGCCACGTGGGATGAACATGAAGGAGAGTCCAGTGAACGGAGCTGCAGGGCTGGGAGGTCGGAGCAGCACTCGCTGTGTGCAAACTGACAGTTTGTCAGAATGCTGGCGGGTCTTGAATTCAGAAGGGCCTCAGTGTGGCTGGTAGAGTTCTGCAGCCTGCGAATCCAGGAAGTTGCTACATCAGCTAATCCTTTGGTTGGAATGCTGCATACTGTTTGCACTGTAGGAACCACTGTGACTCAGAAAGCCATTCTCCACACTGCTAGGCCTACCACTGGTTCTGCCGCCCCTGCGGACTCAGCTGCCTCTCGGAGATTTCCCTGGTGGGAAACTCTTATGTCGCTCCTCTGCTCCCCTCTCTCACAACGCTCCAGGTCCTGGAGTTAACTGCTTCTCTCACTCTCAGTCAAGGTGGTTTGGGTGGTATGTGTATGTGTATCAGAGGGCACTGTGTGTCTCTATGGAGGACCAAAGGGTGACTTTGGGAATCATCCTGGATTGCTTCTACTTCCTTCTCGCTCTGTGATTTCTCAGGCTCCGCCCACCAGGGGAGGAAGTGCAGGCCACCTTCGTTTCCCCGGGGTGTTTTTACAAAGGATCTGGGATCTGAACTCAGGACTTTCTGCTTGCCTGAGTCTTAACCCATGAGCCATCTCTCCAGCCCCAAAACTTCCTTCTTTATATTTAGTCTGTGAAGCCTTTCAAAGACATGCTAATTCTTTGCCGAGGCCCCGTTGGGATGCTTAGACTTTAGAGGGAGAGAGGAGTGCTCAAGCACACTGAGCTCCCTTGCAAGTTTCCAGTGAGTTGAGCTGGAGCTTTTCACTGAGGACATTTCACCTGTAGAATCCTGCAGGAGCAGGCTTCCTGATAGCTCTTTCGAAGAGCTATCATTGGAAAAAATTGGTCACTGTCGGTGAGGATTTGGGCTCCCTGCAAGGTGGGACGTTAAGTGCACCATGGAGCAGACATAGTAAAAAGTTGTTGAATGCTGTACCCTGGGACCGTCGGGAGCCTGCAGGTGTCCTCTCCTGACATGAATAAGTGGAACATTCTGCTGATCAAACAGCAGCCTCCATCAGAATAGCAGGGAGCAGAAGGAATGGAGGCCAGACAGGACACCAGCCTTTTAGGAAAATGCTACAGGTGGGGAGGAGGGGGCGGATCATAACAGAATCTGGGCTCTGAAGTGTTGCTGTGTTTGGCATGTGGTAGGTGTTTGGTAAGCATTTGTTAATGGACCATTAGACTAGCTTGATGAAGTCAGATAGCTGAGGACAGGGCAGCTGGTTCTATCTACAGTTCTTAGCAACGCTTCCCTTCCTCTGCAGCAAAATGCTGAGAGAAAGGTTGGGCGTGGTGCTTTCGAAAGAGAGCTCCCAAAGCGTCACACAGGAAGCCAGGCGTGGGGGCTCAGGACTATAATCTGGGAAGCAGAGGCAGGAGGATTGCCCTGTGTTTAAAAGCGGCCCTGGATAACATTCACAATGAGTTCTCTACCAGCCCAGGCTACTGTGTGAAACTCTCCCTCGAATCAAAACAAAACCAGAGCTGGGGAGAGGGCTCACTTGATAAAGCACTTGCCGTGAAGTGTGAAGACCTAGGTTTGATTCCCCAGAACCTACCCAAGTAAAAATGCTATGCTTCGTGGAACTCACTCACAATCTCAGCACCAAGGCAGTAGAGACAGAAGGATTCCTATGTTGGTTGGCTAGCCAGCCTAGCCCACCAGGCAAGCGCTAGGTGCATGACACCCGAGGAATGACACGCAGGGTTGACCCGTGGCTTCTGCACACAAGCAGATACGTGCACAAAGTACAGGAGTTTGGGGGATGCTGCTTGAGGACAGGAATCCTTCCTCTGAATTTGGAGCTTCCAAGTGCCTCTGTACACAGAAAGCCTGCCTGAGCAGAAGGCTCCAGAACCGAGGGCACAGATGAAGGGGTGGCAAGAAGTCAAGTTGGGGGGGGGTATGTGAAGCTGCTAGATCAAGCCATATCCAGGGGGCAGATGATTAATCCTTTAATTATGATAGTACATTTAACTTTTTAGCTGTGTGTGGTGGTGTCTGCCCTTAACACCAGTACTCACGAGACTGGAGCACATTGCAAAGTGAGAGTATCTCAAAAAGGCAAATGAAAACTTATTTTGCTAGGAAGTTTGGTGTTTCTGTTTCTTGCTATTGACAGACTCTGAATTGGTAAGTTTGTAGTTCTAAAAACACATTGCACTGTATTTTTTCCTGTCTTTCCCCAAAGCTGGGACTTGGGGTGTCTTATCTGGCAAATGCAACTTAAGGGGGTTTGTTTGGGGTTACAGTCCATCATGACAGGAAGACAGGGAGGTGGTGGCAGCATGAGGCAGCTGTCGTATCGCCTCTGTAGTCAGGAAGCAGAGAGAGAACAAATGCTGGTTCTCGGCTCAGTTTCTCCTTTTTATTCAGTCCAGGCCCAAACCCATGGAATGACTTACGTGTAGAATAATCTTCCCACCTCTAAATGTGGAATAATGGGATGAAGACTTGAGAGGGGAGGAAGATGAGGGGATGGAGTACAAAAAGGGGTGGTGAGTAACATGCGTAAGATACAGTCAGGTAGAAACCATCTAAATGATAATTTTATAAGGAAATTTAAGAAGGAGAAAAAGAGCATGAACAGACATATGCTATACAAGGGAACACAGAGACAGAAAGAGAAAGGATGACAGATAGTGCCCTGAGATGGTCCTACCAGAAAGACATAGACAATTAAACAAAATTTCCAGTACTAGATACATGATACCTCCTGATGATCCATTGATTAGAGAAGTCTCAAGGGCTACCAAAACAATATAGGCTTTTGTCATTGTTCTTGATTATCCCCCAGAAATTAAAAGAAAGATCCTATTCCTGCAGGTACTATACGAATTGATCAGAGGACATGGAAAGCATGATTTGGAACTGATCTGGAAGCTTAGTAGCAACTACCCTGGCAGGAGGCAACCTTCAGTGTAATAGTGGCACAAATGTTAAGGGGGGAACCAACTGCTTTGTGGTTGGATTTAAAGCCACATTTCTGGTGCTATAAACTAGGTCAAGCACCTGTAAAAGGGAAGCCATGGGCCCTAGGAAAGAACAAAGAGTAATCTACTAAGGTTTAGCTGTAAGGACATGATATTAAACTGCCATCTAAACATTTTATCTATAGATTAAAGGAATGTTCAGCCCTTGATCTAAGCTTCCTTTGGCAATGGAAGGTGTTTAATACAGAGAATCACAGCTGACCAAAATGTAGAGAATAAGTGGCCAGGGACTGCTCAGCCCTAAACAGGCATCTAAATCACACTCATTTTAAGGCTCCAGGGAACATTGTGGAAGAAAGGTATTGCGGTTCGCCTGCATGGTTGCTGATAAATCACCATTAAATTGCTTAAGGGAACAAGGGGTTTATTCTTAAGATAGTCTGGTTACAATTCGTAGTCCAGTTTGACAGGAGTGTATGTACCAACACCAAGGCCGGGGGAACTGGCTATACTATCTCTAAATAACAGCTGAGAGAGGGATGATCCTTACTTGCCAGACCAACATATCTGGCCAACTACACACCAGGATCCCGACTCTCTCAACCAGTTCTCTGTATTTTATTCCAGGGCCTAGTCCCACCCACCTAGGCCTTCCCTATCAGCCAGACAACCTCCTACAGGTTTGCTTTGGGCTTAAACCAACCACTAATTCACCTCAAATGTGCCCAGAGCTCAAACCCTCAATTTTCAAGTTGACACCTGTGCCTAACTATGACAAAAGGGCAGAAAAAATGTGAGAGCCTGGGAGTGGGGAGGGGTGGGACCAGACAGTATCTTCTGGATATAACAGGGTTCACTGAATCTGTGAACTTGCTGCAATAGTGTCTGCATCCACAAGAACTCCATGAAATTTGGCCCATCACCATGGAAGGGTGATAGTTTCAAGAGACACCACTCTCCTCCCTGAGATACTATTGAGAGTTATGCTTGCTTGATGGAGGGAGGGACAGAAAAGAGCTACTCTTCTCAATGATATATCATCCACGTTAAGTGAATGCCCAGGTCCATGCCATTGAAGGCAATCCAGATGGAATTGAGTGGGTCACACACTCAGAAACACACACAATTTGGAAGAGTACTGGTAGGGAAAAAGGTTTGTCACGGCAAAAGAGGGGGGATTGGGTAATAAGGGGTAAAAATGATATAAATGTATTATATTTATGTATGAAACTTGAAAGAATAAAACTTAATTAAAAAGAATAATCTTCCCACCTCAATGAACCCAACCTAGAAATTCTTTCATGTCCCTCAGAGGACTCTAGATCCTGTCAAAGTGTCAATCAAGATAAACCATCATGTAAGACTTTTGATCCTAGTCCAGTATGTTGTCCACTTTCAGTATTTTTCTGTGAGAAAATATTTGCTTTTTTCCTCCCAGCACCCTGTAGAATTCCTTCTGGGAGGATGCAACTCATAGTTCCCTGCTGCATGTAAGTGTGTTATTTCTGTCATATGCAAATGAAGATGGGTAGAGAGACAAGCTTTGATTTATTGCGAACCACCAAAGGATCTGCCTCCCTCTGACCACCACCACGGAGCCATGCCCATGTCCTTCTGGTGCAAAGTGAGAGTCTCTCTTTGGGGCACCAGGATTATGACCCAAATCACAACATAATAACTAGGGTGCCCCCTTGGCTCCCTGTTTGACCTGTGCTCTGGCTCCTGGCTCATGGGTTCTTCTTGCTCCTGGCTACTGCCATCCCTCCAAGCATGCCCAGTTCCAAATGGCACAAGGTGAAGAAGCTCTTTAAGGACATGTCTCTGCTGCTGATGCAGATGTAACCTGTCAAGTCACACGCGTGTCCCTTCGGATCTCTGCATCTGCAGCCTGGGAGGAAGCACAGGTTAAGGGATGATCGCTCTTGGAAGAGCGACGCGCTCTGTTTTCACAGAAACCATCAGGGGGTGTGCACCTCTCAGACGCTGGAGGGGATCAAGCAGGAGCACAGCCTCGGCTTATGTCCAATCTAGCTTGAGCTTGGACTCCATGTGGGTGCACAGGGGGGTCAGAGATGACTGTGAGGGTCCCAGTTCAGTGTATAAGGAAACAACGGGCTGCTCAGCTCGCAGAACCTGCGAGCATCTGTGAACCTGGCACCAAGATCATCGGTCTCTACATGTGCAAGAGTCCAGCACCCGCATCAGCTGCGGGTCATCTGTCCCAGGAGGAAGTCCCCACAAGGACAGAGAATGGGGGCTGTGCTGTTTACCGTCAGGTGTCTGGCATGTCACTGACACCTGAACGTTTTCTACGTATGTGTGCAGCTGCCTGTGTATGTGTATGTTCAAAGTGTATCGGTGCCTGTGTGTGAGAGAGGGTGCGTGCTGTGAAGGAAGCCCAGGGTTGATATCGGAAATCATCTTCCACTGCTCTTTTACCTTACTCTTTTGAAACAGTGTCTCTAATCAAGCAAATAGCGTGTAGATTAAGTCTGGCTAGCCAGTCTCCAGCTTCCCGGGTTGGAATTACAGGCAGGTTGTCTCACCCACCTGACATTTTATGTGGAGAATTGAACTCAAGTTCTCTTGTCTGCGCAACAATCACTTTAACCACTAAACCAGCTCCCCGGCCCTGCCTGCCCATTCTTCTTATGTGAGGGTCACACAGCGCACAAGGACAAGTCTCATGGCATTGAGAATTACCAAAAAGCAAGACGTAGGCAAAGTTGTCTTCAGCACCAACCAGCCCGGTTTTGGGAGGAGATCTCAAAACTATAGACTTGGAACAAGTGCCTGCTCTTTCAGAGACATAGCAGCATGATGCCTTTGCCATGCCAGTTCATGGTCTGGTGACCTTTGTGCTAGCTGCTCGTAGATGTGTGAATCTGGCCCACCTACATTGCATTGAAAATATAATTAAATGAAAGCTATGGGGAAAGTATACCAAAGTGGGAGACCAGGACATGCTGGATGAGACCTAAGAAATTCACGGTCCCCAGGGATGAGGCTTGTGGTCCCCAGTGTTGGCCTGGGCACTCACTCTCAGACTTCCTGAGGACTTTGGAGCTTGCTGCAGAGAAAGGGTGGGTCACTGAGGAGAAGAGGGGTCTTAAATTCCATCTGGGTGGAGCTGGGGTCTGAGACACACCGGACACATGTATCCTTAGGGACTTTGGTCATTGGTAAAACATGCAAACCTTTCTTTGAGGACAAGGGAGAGACAAAGGAGCGTGAAGTCAGATGTTAACTTTCCTAATCTGCTGCAGCAGCCTGAGAGCTCTAATATGCAGTGAGCCCTCAGAGCAGGCTTTATTATTGTATCTTATGACTTATTTGAGAGAGGGGTAAGGAAGGAGACAGAGAAGGAGGGAGGGAGGGAGAGAGAGAGAGTTCAGCGAGAGAGAGACAGAGAGAGGGAGGGAGACTGTGACATGCACATGTGTACCATGGCGAATGGCTAGAAGTCAGAGGGCCACTTCCAACTTTCAGTAGTCAGTTCTCTCCTCCCACCATGTGGGCATCCTAAATTTGTTTATGAGCAGGAGCCTTACCTGATGAGCTTACCTTAGCTTCCAGAGCAAGTTTTAATGTTGCTGTGTTTAGAGACAGATGACATGTATGGCATTTCACACGGGAATACTGAATTTGTGTGTTTTTATCCCTTACGGCCCGTCATCCTCCCTCCTGTCCCATTTCATGCTTTTCACTTTCCAGCCAGTTTTCCAGCTTTCATGTCCTTTTTTCACATGTGGCCCACTGTGTTTCCTCTGGAGTGACTCTACTGGCGAGTGCCTGAGTACTGGGGGGCATGGATGACCTATTAGTGGGTAAATCACCAAGGAAACTCTCTTTCTCAGAGACAGATGCCTTCTAGACTCTGATTTGTGTGTGTGTGTGTGTGTGTGTGTTTGTGTGTGTGTATGTGTGTGTGTGTGTGTGTGTGTGTGTGTGTGTGTTCAAAGGGACACCTGAGGTGTGTTTGACTGCAGGTGTGTTTGACTGGATTGCTCTAGCTCCTTATTGCTTTGCTCTGGGGTTTCCCAGGCTCTGCCATCCAGGACCAGAATTACAGGCTGTTACATATCTATATCAGCCAGGGCATTTTTACGTGGGACCTGGGGATGAATGTGAACTCAGGTCCTTTTGTTTTCAAGGGAAAGGTTTTAACTTCTGAGCCATCTCTCCAGCCCCTTGAATGTGTTTTTTTAAGCATGTTAAATGTTTTATTATATTATTTCTGAATGAGAGCTTGTTCTTTGCCACTCACCTTTAGAATTATAGCCCTTGTCAATAACTAGAGACCCAAGACCAGTCCCATAGGACTTTTGAAACAGGTTGCAAAGTTCAGACTAAAGGGGCTACAGAGATGGGGAGAACATTGAGAAGGTTGGTCTGGTGTAACCAGGGTGACCAGTGACTCTAGTGGGTAGGCAGGCAGGCCACGAATAGCCAGTGCTGCACGTGGTTCACATGCAGAAGCAGTGGGACCAGATGGAACTAAGGGATCTGTGTTCGAATCTCACCTTATCTCTCATTGTGCTAACGTAGGCAACTTCCTGACCTATCCTGAGCATCAGTCTTCTTAGTGGAAAGATGGTGTCTACCCTCAGATTACTGTGGAAGGTCAGAAGTCTAGATGCTCACTCAGTATACTGAGTAGGATGTGTGTTGGGTTAGGTAAGAGTGAGAAGGAAAGAGGGGAAGCAACAGATGGAGAGAAAAGCTTCATTCTCACCAGGGGCTCAGAATTGAGGCTGCTGCAGCCTTGCTCAGAGCCTTGCTGCCCCTGTCCTATGGTACAGACTGCCACTTTCCACAGTGCAAGAGTCTAGGTCCCCCACCAGCAGGAAATGTTTCCTATTCGTAGCTCTTTCACCAGTAGTGTCCCACCCAGCATAACAAGACTTTGACCAGCGAACTACATGCGTAATGCAGTGCAGTCTCACAGTACCAGAATTTCTATGCTTAGATGCACCGGAACTTACCACAGTGCTGCAGTCGCCAGCTGTGCCCAGCACACAAGCACACTGTGCAGGTTTGTGGCTGGTGCAGGTTGGATGTGATGAAGCAGCCTGGAGCATTGGAATGGGAAGCTTCAGTGGTTCACGTGAGGAGATCTAACATCACCTGGGTCTGTGGGCGGGACTGTGGGAAATTATCTTCTGTGAGTTAATTGAGACGGGAAGACCCATCCACTGTGGGTGGCACCCGTCCCTGGGCTGGGATCCTGGAATGAAAATCAATGAGGCAGTACCCTGAATATGACATTCAGGGCTTTCTTCTTCCTGGCAGACACCTGGCAGCGACCAGCTGCTTCAAGTTGCTGTCGCCTTGACTTCCCTGCCTTGAGGGACTGTACCCTCAAACTGAGTCAAAAGAACCTTTCCTCCCCTACGTTGCATTTGTCAGGTATTTTGTCACAGCTATGAGACAAGTCTAAGATAAGCATCTTGGTTGTGATGCTCACACAGCAATGAAATCACCAAATGGTGCAATTCTCAAAACCTGCCCTTGTCGCTAAGCAACATGTGATTGTATTTGCTGTTTGATTCACATGGAAGATCCTGATCCTAGCCAAGGTTGGTGGCACAAGTCTGTAATCCCACCTACTTAGGAGATTGGGACAGGTGGATGGAAAGCTCAAGGGGAGCCTGGGCCACTTAGTGAGACCCAGTGTCAAAAAAGAATTAATGTAGAAAGGAAGGAAGGAAGGGAAGGAGGGAAGGAGGGAGGGAAGGAGGGAGGAGGGAAAGAAGAAGGGATGGAGGGAGGGAAGGAAGGAGAAGGGAGGGAGGGAGGGAGATGAGGAGAGAGAAGAAGAAATAGAAGGGAAAGGGAGAGAAGTAAAGGGGAGGGGGAGAAGAGGAAAGGAAAGGAAAGGAAAAGGGGAAGGGAAAGGAAGAGAAAGGGAGGAGAGGGGAAGGGAGGGGAGGGGAGAGGAGAGGAGGGGAAGGGGAAAAAAGAGGAAGGGAAGGGAAGGGAAGGAAGGGGAAGAAAGAGGAAGAGAAGAGAAAAGAGGAAGGGAAGAGAAAAGAGGAAGGAAAAAGGAAAGGGTAAAGTAGGAAGGACTGGTTATTTAGTTTTGTGGTATAGTGTTTTCTTGGCATGTACAAGTCTCTTGATTCAATCCTCAATTACACACACACAAACACACACACACACACATCAATCAACCAATCAATCTTCTAAGTCGATCTTAAAGTTAACCTTTCAGGAGAATGCAGAAATCTGTATTTTGGGATAAAATTTTCAAATATTTAAAAAATTAAATGGTAGGGTACTAAGGATGTAGCTCAGCTGGCAGAGCGTTAACATGCACATAGCTCCTGGTTGGATCCCCAGGACCACGTAAGTCAGATATTTTGAGAGAAACTGTACTTCCGGCACCGCCCATGGAGGAAGGAAGATCAGAGGTTCAAAGTCATTCTTGGCTACGCAGCAAGTTTGAGGCCAACCTGGGCTATATGAGACTTGTCTCATAATAAATAAGCAAATAAATAAATATAATATGATGTTGGATTCAGTAAAACACAGTTGTAGGCTGCTCTTAATCAGGGTCAGTGCACACTAGTTTGAAACCTTGGGATTGGAGCTTTGCGCCTCGAGCTGTTGGGGCCCGTTGAACCTTGGCACTTTAGGCCCCATCAAGAACACTGCCCACCTGCCTCCCATGACCAGAGTCCTTTATCAGGCTGAGACACACCAGCCAGGCTCACATATGGGAAAGTGACTTCTTTGAATGCAATCCACACTGACGAGTGGTAGGAAGGAAATGGCGGATGGAAACCCTAGTCCCCTCACCCCTCCGGTGGTATAACGCGGTGTTGTGGGGTGAGCGCGATTGCACTTGTGCGCCCCAGTAAGTCCTGGCTTCAGGAGGATGGAGACGGAGTCAGGCAGGTGGAACACCACATTCCTTATTAATCATATTTCTCTCTCTGCCCCATTCCTTCACAGCCTGCCCTGTGTTCTACATCACTTCTCTTCAACCTGTGTAGGAATCCTTGTCTCAGGAACCCAAACTAAGACCATACTCTTGGACACTTGTCCCTTGGCCAGGCACTGCAAAAAGGAATGGCTTTTGGTCTCAAGGACTTCTTCAGTGCCCAACAAGCATTCACAATTGCTTCAAGACTTTAGGTAGTTTGGGGACTGAGTCTCACTACTCCTATGACTACTGTTTCTACTATTAATACTCCTGGTTCTACTATGCTTGTTTTTGCTACTGCTCACTACTTCTATGATTACTATTCCAAGCCTCAATCTGAATTCTCCTGCCTCAGTCTCCTGATTGCAGCAAGTATCTTTATACCAAGCTCCATTGCGCATTCCAACCTTCCTGCTAATTTTGGAGACCACGGTGGGAGTGGAGGAAAGATCTTCAAGTTCTGTGCATTCATTTGCATTTAAATTCGTAGCTGAAATTAAGGCTTTTTAGAACTTTTAATTTCTATTTAATTATAAGCATTCCACTGCAGGGTATCAATCCAATTCAAAAGAATAATTAAAATCAAGCATGGCTGCTGCGATTTGCCAAGGCGGATGTCTGTCCTAGGGACTTGTGACTGGAGGTGTTCCATATGTAAATTCCCACAAGAAAAGGATTTGGCCATAGAGGAATTCTGAGGAGGAAAATCACGTGACCAGTTCCAGTATGAGAGACTGATAAATGCTTTGCGGTTACCATTACTCCTCTTAATATCCTCAATTAAATGATTAAAAACAGAACAACAGATAAGCAAGATCAATTAATTTCCTAAGATGATCAAAGAGACGCAGCCCAGCATTGTGATCGCTGTAACGCGATCATGGTTTTATCAGGCAGAGAAATAACTCATAGTGCCTCGGATTGGGTTGGTTTATGCTCAGAGGGTTTTTATTTGCCATCAATCAGATTGTCTTTTGTAGCAGGGAAGGTTTTAGGATGTCACTGGTTAATTTTAGAAAATTATATAATTCAGATATCTAGTTGGTTGTGTGTCACCCTTGATATAAGTGATGATTGTTAACACATCTTGGTCCTGTAGCCTGTTGGAAGGTGGCTCTGGGAGGACCTGGGGACTTGCCAGTGATCTTTCTGAGTTGTGACAGTGATAGCTCTTTCTATGTTCTGGGTCCAAAGTCTAGTCCAGAACCAATGGAAGGGGCCAAGCCAGCCCGCCATTCTCTACTCAGATAAGGGACATACCACTGGAAATTTGAGAGAGACAGAAAGGAAAGGCATTTAGCCATAGTAGGTATTGAGGTTGAGAGTGAATCCATTGTTTACACCCCTTTGCTGTTTGAAAGGGATTAAGGTAATTTCCTCTGAAAAGAAGGCAGAAACAGTAAAACAACAATAACAACAAAAAACAGACAATAAAGCTAAGTATTAAAGGGTTTTGTGTAATGATAACAGCAGCAAAAACTAAGCTAAAGGGAAGTTTGCAGCTAAATATAAATTTCGGTTCTGAGCTTCCTAGCAACACAAGGGAGCAAAGCGAGTTTTGTCTTTCTTAAAGTAAAAATGAGGGAACTCTTAATCTCTAAGACTTTTTCTAAGAATGCGAAAGCAAATATAATCATAGAGATTAAAAGGAAAAAAAGACACGGTAATAAAGCACGAGATGCAAACTTAGTGACTCGGTACCTTAATTTCTCTTCCTGTTGTTGGGATTAAAATAAACCCAACAAAAGTAACTTAAGAGAGAAGGGGCTTATTCTGGCTGGTAGCTCCAGGTTACAGTCCATGGTGACAGGGAAATCACAGTGGCAAGATCTTGAGACAGCTGGTCATATCATATCCACACACAAATGGACAGCCATGAATGAACGTGACCTGCTTGCTGCTGCTGTCTTATGGAATCAAGGATCTTCTGCCAGGCAATGGCTCTGGCCACAATAAAGGTGGGTCTTCCCATACCAAATTAGCATAATCAAGATAATCATTTCCAGGCATGCCCAGAAACCCTTCTCTCAGGTGGTTCTAGGTTGTATCAAGTTGGCAACTGAGACTAGTCCTCAGAGTGAGTTACCCTGGTTCATTTGGAGCAGGAATGTGATGTCTGAGAGGAGCAAGTTTGCACACTGGAAGAAGTTGTAGGAAGGCATCTGTCTTGAGGTCAGTCCTGAAGGCTGGACGTTTCCTCACAACCCTCAATTTTTACAGACAGTATAAGTTGGCTTTGTGGCTACAGAGCAAGAAATAAACATTTGGCATGGGTGACATTAAGTGCTTAAATCCCAGCTTCAAAACCAGCAAGGGAGGCCAGCAACTTGGACAATGAGGATGATACTGTCAAGAGGAGGTATCCTGGTGACCAGGGTGTGTGGTCTTCCGGCATCCAGCTCCCTGCAGGAGTTGAGGTTAGACCATCTTCCTTGTTGTGGAGCAGCTCGGGTGGTCCCCAGCATGAATGCACAGTGCCTGGGCAAGTTCTCTGATTGAGCAGTTCATTGGTGTTCTTTCCCTCTTCTGGGAAACTTCCCAGGCTGATGTGCTGGGGCTCCCAGGGTCAATGGAGTCAGAAGCTGCTAGGCATGGTCTAACACCCATGGGAAAACAGTGAGAGCTCTTGGAGGCTGTCAAGGTTCTTAGAGAGTAGATACACAAGATCTCCTGGCTGCACCTGATATAGCTCCTGGTACTTCATTGTGATTCCACCTTCTATGACATTATGTCTCCATATAACTACAAGAGCTTTAATTTTGTAGATGAACTTGAATCCAAAACCCGTGTATACTGCTACCTGAGTGTCAGGTCCTGGGCAGATGATCTGAGGTTGTGGAGCCCAAAGTCCAGCCCAGTCCCTAGAGCAGGACACCACGACGTCTCCATAAACAGGCAGCACGTCACCCTGAGTGCCAAGGACACTGACACAATAAAACAACCCCCTGAAGACTCGCAGGTCTGGGGTGGCACTCGACAGGGAGAGATCTGCTTGAAGGTGTTGAGGTGCTGTCGCTGCTGTCAGTCTTGACGGTGACCTGGGCAGCAGTCAATAGCAGCGGCTTCTGTCTGGCGCCCCAGCCTCCAGCCCAGATCAAAGGCTGTGTTCTTAGTTGCTTTGGCAGAGAAGGGATTGTACCTCAGGTCTTCACTGCCACTCATTGATTCCATGGAGGCTGCCTTGATGAGTACCTGAGAGGCTATAGAGATCCTTAGGCTCCCCTATCACTTCCACAGCCTCCCAGCTCTGCCCACTCTGCGTCCATTCTAGATCCGACCCAAGGCTTTCGATCATCGCATCACCATGAACGACAAGGAAGAGAAAGAACGCAGAATGCATTCCTGTAAACCGGCTATTAGCCCCACATCACAATCGTGTTTACAAGGTGCCTGAGATGCCATTAATACAGAAAGGGCCCGGCCAGCCGCCAGCTGCCGTGATTTAGATTGCACAAGCCACAGAGGTGCCCTGGGCTGTTTGAAGGCCAAGAACGCAGAGGCCGGCTGCTGTGCCAGTCTGGTGGGTGTGTGCTGGAGCCTAAGTACTGAACTTCATCAGGAGTGTAATTCCATTTATGCTATTACATAATTAAATCGAGGTTTGAATTGTGCTTTTTAAAAGATTATGTGACCATATGCGGCCTGAGCGATTGCCAGATTGCAAAATGGGGTCTTTCCACAATGCCTTTCTATTAGACTGGGACTTTCTTCTTTCTTATTTGCCTCTTTCTTCCCCTGCCTCATCAAATTGAATCAAATCCAGTCAGTAGTTAATAAATTCAATGTAACTTAAATATTTGTATTTCAAAATATACTTTCAATATGCTTTGAAGCAAAAATAAAGCCCTGTGAAATCCAGATGAAGTATTAAATATCTATTCACATGATGGCGATGTTTCGAATGACTTTTTACCAGGGTGGGTTTAGACAGAAAGCTTTCCGATCTGCACTGAGTGACCTAATTAGCAAAAGGTGTACTTAATTCTTAAAGTAAATCGAGTTGAAGAAAACAAAAACACAAAATCTCATAGCTAGGAAAAGAACTACCAGTGTTTGTTGAGAAATTCTGTAGAGGGGTGTGTGTGTGTGTGTGTGTGTGTGTGTGTGTGTGTGTGTGTGTGTGTGTGTGTTTTGTGTGTGGAGGTCAGGGGACAGTTGTGGGAGTTGGTTCTCACCTTCTACTATGTGGATTCTGGGGATCAAACTCAGGCTGTCAGACTTGTCAGCACCTTCACCTGCTGAGCTGTCTTACTGGCCTGAGAAATTCTTTAACATTGTATGTGTGCTTATGTATGGGTCTTCTGGATTCAGAACTATTAGGGCGGTCAAAGTTAGAGATAAAAATTAAACCAGAAGGGGACTTTTATAGTAATTAGTTTTATAGACAAACAAAAATGCTAATGGTTTCTAATAGAATCTGACCTTCGGTTTATAGCACAATTATATTTGGAAAAAAAAAAAAACTAAGGAAAGTAAGTCAGTTTGTAGCCAGCGCAGACTGTAGTCACAGTGATTGTGTACTGGGGACAGAACCTGGGCCTTGTGCATGCTGAGCATGCGCTCTACCACTGAGCACTGAGCTGCACCCCAGTTCCAGTTCAGTTATTTTTTCAATCAGCACAAACTGTTCCTCATAAACTCAAGACTGCTCTATGCATATGCAACAGCTTTTATTAGGATGCATTAGCAATCCATTAGATAATGAAACTGACCGGAGGTGTTCTCTAGTGTCAATTAATACTTTGCTAGAACGACTGAGCTCAACTGGAGTCAAGTCCAGATGTGAATTGCACTGAAGGACCTCGGACTGACTTCTCAGTGGATTGACTTTGAAACCCAAAAAGCAATAAACTGAACCTGCTTTGTCTGGATTTCTTTTCCTTTTTCATGGCTCGTGGGCACTTCTGCTGAACTGTGCTCAGAAGCGCACACACAAGACCCTGCCAGATGCTGAATCATAACCGGGCTCAGGACACCTGCAATCGGCGACCCCACCCATGAACAGTGTGTCCTGGCCAATCCCATCTGATCCACACTGCTTTGTTCTTCCTTTGCAGGGCTTTATGCCAGCTCCCTTGTCTTGTCTGGGCTGCAGAGCATTGGGAGTCAACCTTGGTTTAGGTTAAACATCCTTAGACACTGAGGTGTGGAAGTACACATCAGTAATCCCAGCTACTCTGAGGCTAAGGCAGGAGCATTTCAAGTTCAAGGCCAGCCTAGGCTATAGAACAAGCAAAGTAAAAACATGTTCAAAAGGGGCTGAACTCACAAGAAGTTCCTGAGTTTGGATTCCATATCCCACATAAAAACGCCAGGCAGAAAAGGTGGCAGCCTGTACCTCTGGCCCTGGTGAGCAGAGCCTGGGAAATCCCAGAGCAAAGCAAGAAGGAGGTAGAAGCAATCCAGGAAGATTCCCGAAGTCACCATTGATCCTCCACAGAGACACACACACCAAAACACTAAATAAAATAAAGTTTTTTTTAAATAAAATAAAAAATAACAGGGGCTGAAGAAGTAGCTCAGTGTTAGATTGCCTAGCCTGTATGAGGTCCTGTTGAGGAAAAAAATCAATTTTGTGAACATATATGCATTTAATCCATTTTAATCCATTCTATTTAATAATGTAATAAATGTAATATAGTGTCTCAATTTTACATTGTATAACCAGCTTAAAGGCATCCTGAGGGATCGTGAAACCAGTTTCTAACCCTGAACAGCACGATCCACAAGTTATGGTCCAGCCGTCAAAACCCTGTTTTCTCCCTTGTGTGATGTCTACTTTGTGTATTGGTGCCATTGAGCACTTGCTAGAGATACCCTAGAGCCACAGGCCTAGGAAAGCTGTGAGCAAAGGCTTGTGTGCCCTGGTCTCTTCCCCTTACTTGAGAGAAAGAGGGGTCTGCATGAGAGCTGAGACAGTGCACAAGGCTCTAAAGCCTTCTGTGAATGTCAGCCTGACTGGAGGACAGAAATCAGCCCCTGTCCCACAGACTCAAGCAGGGGCAAAGGGCTGAAGAAAGCAGAAGTTGTGAGGCTGGGTCAGGTGTCTACTGGAGCCCACAAGGCAACAGACACTGGAACATGTCACACTTTTACGCTGTAAACTGGGCTCCTGAGACCTCCTGTGTGGAACTGTTCTCAGGAATTAAGTTAGATGGCGCTTGTCAAAGCCTTAGGACAATGTTGACAGGTTGGAGGCCAATGCTCATAAACAAACAAGGCTTTAGGACAGTCTCTTTACTTCCCTACCCACCTCCATTTCTCTATCATTTGATATCAGAAATCACAGCTGTCAGGGAGCTGTTGGATACCTAAAGAAGCTCTTCCCTCTTTTTAAATTTTTATTTATGTATTTGAGAGGAAGGAGAGAGAGAGAGAGAGAGAGAGACAGGGAGACAAACTGCACGCACCCATGTCATGGCACACAAATGAGGTCTGAGGACAACTTTTGGGAGCCAGTTCTCCCTTCTACCATGTGGAATTCCAGGATTAGAACTCGGGGTGTCAGGTCTGCAAGCCTTACTCGATGTGCTATCTCACTAGCTGGCAGAAACTCTTCTTTCCAAAGGTTCTGTAGGGTCCATGGACTGGCCTCCCAGGCCTTGCAATCATCTCTCAAAGACCCATGTGCCACAGCCTCTTTTGCTTTTATTCATTTGCTTGAGACAGTCTTGTGCAGCCCGGGATGGCCTCAGATTCATGACCGTCTCTCTGCCTCAGCCTCTCAGTGCCCAGATTACAGATTACAGTGCCATGATGCTCAACTGCCTCAGGTTTTGTTCCCCAGTGTCACTCTAGTGAGGTGTCCTCCGGTCATCTCCCCTGGCTGTCCCCTGTACCTCGAGCCACACTCACCTGTCCTGTGCAGTCTTTCCCAGTACTCAGTTACTGTTACGTGTCTACCCACGTCATGGGCACCTGCCCCTGCTCTCCCAAGAGGGCGAGGTGTTCCCTCTGGTTTTCACTATGGTATCTCTTGCTTTAGAGCCCTGCCTGCCACCTAGGAAGTACTCAGCAACTATCAGTGAACTGAACAGATATGATAACATGACAGAGTGCTGAGCAGAGTGCTCCAGGCTGCTTATACAGGACGTGAAGAATGTCTCATGTCTCAACCAGAGAAATTAAAGAATTCTGAAAAAATAGCAAGGTCCTACCCCCTGGCATGGGTTGCTTTGGTATAAGGGGATACTGTGCTCCCTCAACTCCGAGGGGCTCTCGTCCTCTGCCATTGCCCGGCAGCTGAGTGATCCTCAGTGGGCCAAGCAGAGCCATTGTGAGGTTTGCAGGGGACAAAAGGCTCCTGTTGGCAGGAGCAAGGTCGTTGGGCTCATGTCACCTCAGATGGCACTTGTTATTTCCAAGTTCACTTTCTTTGAAGAAAACCATAGAAGGAAATGAGTCTTGCAAGAGAGACCAAGAGGAGGAGAGGAGGGGGGAAGGTTCATCTCCCCCAATAATTCTAATTTTAATTTTGCCACTTGTGCTACTTCATCATTTCTTTCCTTCACTATTTTTTATGTGTGTGTGGTGCACATGTGTGCATCAGAGGGCACTGTGTGCACCTGTGGAGGTCTAAGGATGACTTCAGGAATCATCCTGCATTGCTCTACCTCTTTTTGGCTTTGCCCTGGGGTTTTCCAGGTTCTGCCTTCCAAGATCAGACGTGCAGGTCGCCATCATTTCCAAGTGTTTTTACATGGGATCTGGGATCCGGACTCAGGTCTTTCGCTTGCAAGGCAGAAGCTTAACCCTGAACCATCTATCTCTCCAGCCTCATTTCTGTCTTTTGTTGTGTGGTTTCCCGGCTACCTTTACACTAGCAATGGACTAACATTTTGAGGTGGACACTTAGCTTGAGAATTCTTTGACAAGAGATGACGTCAGGCCTCTTATAATTATTTCACTTGGCAGCACTTTTGAAACCCAATCTGTGCCATTCAGTTTTAGTTTACTATTGCCAGCCCATTCTTTTCTGAGCCTGACTATGAAGAAGGCTTGGGCTCTGTGCTTCGCTGTCGAGAGTCCCCAGGTGTGTCTGCAGCCAGATGTGCCCTTCACGGCTTCCTTGCCCTGTGGTCACAGCAGATGGTCCGCGTAGCCCTTACGGATTTCCTTCCCGTGCTTCTTGAGCTTTGCCCGCTCCTTTAAATTTATTTTTAAAATTTCAATTGACACATCATAACCGAACATGGTGATGGGGTGCAGCGGGATGAATCTGGCACACGTATAAGATGTACATCAACCGGATCTGGGCAATTAGCATTGCTTGAACTTCTTCCAGTGATTTGGGGATACGTCTTCATCGTGGTAAGCTCTAGTGGGGCTCTCGTGTGCTGTAGGACACCAGGACTTGCTCTTCCTCTAGCCCTACCGGGGACTCATCTGTATTGGGTCTCTCTGTCTCTCCTCTAGTAAACAGCACTCCACTGGACTCTGTGTTCCAGTCCCTCTCGTGGGCTACTTACACCAGAGGGATTCCTGCTTTTTAGCACACTTTCTCAAGCAATTGGCTGTGTATGCTTTGGAAAGCCTTTGTCTTCAAGCACTTGAAGCTGGATGCTCCTGTTGCCAACCTGGTTTCTATTTGGTAAGTCTGTCACCTTTCTGGTGGTAGCTCTGGCCTTCATTTTGCTCAGTTTGCCTTTGTCTTCTGCAGTCTGCACTTCTTTCGTCATCTGTGAGACTCCTGTGAGATTGAACTTGACCCCTCTGCTTCTGGCTGGCTCCTCCTACCTCTCCCGTGTCTCTGAACTGTATTCTCTGTAACTTTCTGAGTGCTATCTTATGCTAATTCTCTTATGCTAATTCTCTCCTGGGCTCTATTTAATTTGCTAGTTAACTAGTCCTTTGAATGTTAAATGTCAGTGAATATAGTCTTCATAAACAGGAAGTTATTAAACAAAGCGCTCATAATTTGAAAATTTAGAAGCTGCCTAAATGTCAAACAAGTATAAATTAAATGAGCGATAGGCGAAAGTGTAGCGCATCCATTGACAGGTAATTGTCTGGGAGTTAATATGAAAATTCAAAATGATGTGAAGCAAACAAACAACAACACAAAACTTAATAAAATTAAAATACAAAGCTGGGATGCAACTAAGAGGTTCAGTGTACTTAGCATATAGGCAGCTCCTGGTTCAATCCCTAGTACCAAAAAATAAAATTAAGTAATCCAAAATATATAAAGTGCTGTGTATGTTCTTCCCACGAATATTTGATTTAGAGCAACTGTGTAGGGGGTGATGTTATGATTACGAAGTATCTATCCCCATGGGCTCATGGACTGATTTTTCTAGTCGTGTGATTTTGGATCTTCTGGAACCCAAGAGGTAGATGGAGGAAGTAGATGGAGGGAAGCATGCCTTGGAAAACTGCACTCAGCCCTTGCCTTCTGTTTGCTATGATGTGAACAGCTTCTCTACACACATTCCTGCCACCATGATGTTCTGCCCAAGTGCACGGGGCCAGGCAATCATGAACTTAGCCCTGTGCGACCACAGGCAAAGGAAGCTCTCGTTCCATCAGGTGATCTCTGCCCGCCGTTTGACTATAGCAATAGAGAGTCTGATGATCCAGTTGATGCAGATGAGCTTTCTCCCTCCTTCCAGCTGTTCTGGAACATGCTACATTACTTGTACTAGAAACATCATTCCTTCAAACTCAGTCACTTCCCAAGAGGGCATTTGGGTACAAACTCTAAATACAAAGCCAGGATTAGAAGATGCTTATGTGTGTCCCACTTCTTACTAGCAGAAATGCATTCTGGACAGCAGATGACCATTAAAAACCCAGCCACTCTGGATTCTAAGATATTTTTTCTGTCTTAGGGCTGAGATTAAATTACATGAAATTTATCCATTTGCATGCTCTTGAGCTTGTTTCTTGCTTTTCTCTCAAATAGAAGTGAGCACTGTATTTGGGTCCAAACAACATCAACTAGGACATACAGATTGCTTTTCCATTCTACAAACTGTATCAGGGCTTAAAGTGTTTGTCACATGAGCAAAAGACCAAAGTTTAGATGCCTAGATCCCACGCAAAATGTTGGGTAGGTATGGCGTCTCTAATCCCATTTCTAGAAGGTAGAGGCTGGGAATCCCCAAACAATCTGGTTAGTCAGACCTGTCCTAGAGAGGAGTCTTGGGTTTAATTGTCAACTCATCCCCGAAGAATAAGGAGGAGGGAGAATGATCTACCCTATCACCCTTGAGCCTCCATATATGCATATTTTACTTGCATGAATGCATATTTATGTGCTGATCCATATGTAAATATGCATATACCCCATGTACACATAGTATATATAGGAATGGGGATGGGGCAACAAAGAAAACCACATTGCAGACCATAGGTCACAACTCAGTACATGAAGGCTTATTTCTTTTTAACTTAAATCTCTACGTTTTGCTAAATAAAATGTAATTTTATGTGTGCATGTATGTGCATGCGTGTGTTGTGTGTGTATGTGTGTGTGTATGTGAGAGAGAGAGACAGAGAGAGAGAGAGACAGAGAGCTTGCATAAAGGTGCACATGCACTTAACATGTATGTTGGTAGAGGCCAGAGGCAATGCACGGTGTTTCCTGCAATCACATTTTCATGCTATTTATTAAGTCAGGGTCCATTACTACACTTGGAGCACACTGATTGGCTAGAGTAACTAGCTAGCAACCCCCTGGGATCCACCAGTTTCCTCCAGTACTGGGATTATAGACAGGTATTACCATACTCAGCTTTTCACATGGCTGCTGGGGATCCAAACTCAGGTCCTCGTGCTGTGGAGCAAACGCTTCACCACAGAGCCGTCTCCGAGGCCATAATTCGACATTTTATTTTTTGTTTGTTCTCTCTCTCTCCCTCCCCCTTCCAATATGATCAGAGGGTACTGTTTGTGCCCATGGAGGCCCAAGGGTGATTTTGGGAATTATCCTGGATTATTCTACCTTCTCTTTTCCTTGCCCTGGAGTTTCTCAGTCTCTACCTGCCAGAGTCAGAAGTGCAAGTTGCTGCCATTTCCACCTGGCATTTTTACGTGGGATCTGGGATCTGAACTCAGGTCCTGCTTTCAAGGAAAAGGCTTAAATCCTGAGCCATCTCTCCAGTCCCATAATTGCACATTTTTTAAAAAAGAAATGGCTATGAATTTACAAATCAATCATTTTTGTACTAGCAAAGCGGGACGTTTGTTTGGGTTAGCAAGACCTTCAGAGAAGCTATACCAAGGCAGCTGGAGAAACATTTGCAGCCTGAACCTGCCATTTGATCTGGGAAATTTCCTTTCTTCCTGCTTTCTTCCTGTGTCTCTGTGGGGTTTGCTCTGTAGACTCAAAGGTGCCTTTTTCCAGGCCTGGCCCACACCAGAGGTGTTTTGCTTTTATAAACAACAGGGCAGTAGAGACACAGAAAACGGATGAAGAGGAGCCCTTTTGCCAATGTCAGGAGTTTCAACTCTGCATTACCTGTTCTACTCTTGTTTCCAAGGTGTACCTTGGGTCTGTGTAATTCCCCATTCAGACCATCTTCCTCAAACACAAGCGATCAGCAGAGAGACGCTCTGTTTCCATTTCCTCTGCAGAGGTCACACGCCACGGCTGCTTTATGAGTTTATTCTACCATGTATCACTACAGGGGGGTCAGCGGGCCAGCGGATGGATGGGCAGCGCTAACCTGCCCATTTATTACTCTTGTCAACTCTAGAAGGGATTTTTTCCCCCTTTACCTTATGAAAGGCCCATCAGCAATGAATCAGTGAAGTGAAGACGACAGTTGATTTGTGAATTTAGATTCTCTAAAGTGACTCCGCTTTGGTGGGCCGTGTAGATAAAGCAGCCGTCACGATAAGGTGGTAAGTGCAATTCCACCAAACCAAATTCATTGCGCATTTGAGGAAATCATCCTATTTTAGAATGCCATAAATTCTAAATTGAATATTACTTATTCCCATGAATTTTGATTTATATTTTGAATATTTTTAATGGGATGCTAAATAGTCTGGGCTGGAAGTTATGAGTTTATGCATTCCTCCTCGCGGGCTATTGTGACTGAGCAGAATATATTGGCCATTCTTAGGATTTTATTTGTGTGCAGTGGGGTGGGGGGTGGAGAGTGGATTCTTGCACCTGCTGAGGATGCCCCTTGGGGAATGATGCGGAGACAGGTTATAAAGAAATTACTGACTGCAGCCTTTCTTCTGGGCCGGGCAGTCTCATAAGACTGCTGAGAAGCTTACAGAAAGAGACCTTCATACCTGCTCACACCAGTTTACAACAGCAGTGAAAGGTAATGGGGTCCAGACTCCTCTGGCGGGTTTAATCCACTATTGCCACCCTACATGTTCCTGTAATATACACGGCAGTATCGCAGTGGTGATTAACCATGTCAATGAACTTCCAGCATTATCCACACACAACCCTTTTCTTCAGCAGTAGCTCCACATGCTGTAAGCAGGAAGCCGCCGGACAATGATAGAGACTGAGAGACATCTCTTTCCCAGCATGCTTCAGGCCACCACATTTTCCCATTAATTCAGCTTTCTCTGTAAGCGAGAGTTAAAAAGAAAACCTTTTAATTTCAACTCTGGCTGCAGAGACACTGAAGAACAGACACATCCAATTACCTTTCTACTACGGAGAAAGATCAGGAGAGACTCTGGCAATCTATGATTGAAAGTGGACAGCCTTTCGAGGTCCTTCCCAGGCAGAGGCCTCTGGAGTGGCAGAAAGTCAGCAGGACAGAAACCCATTAAGTAGAGGACAAATTCTTCCCGAGCCCCATGTCTCCACCTCACCCTGCACCTGGTACTGTTGCACAGAAAGTTCTGGAACTGTCAAATGAAACCTTCAGGGGTGCTCAGCAAGGATGCCTGCTTACCATCAACCCAAGTAGCAGCAACTTGCCTTGTATCAGGAGAAACTTCTTCACTTGAGAGACTGAGACAGAAGGATTGCGGTGAGTTCAAGGCCAGTCTTGCTTTTATAGTGCGTTCCAGCCCACTCTGGGCTACAGAATAAGATCGTGTACCAGAAACTCTAAAAAAGAAACTTTTCACTCTTTGAGCAGTCAAGCAAGACAAGGGTTTGCATGTGGCACATGATCAGTAGCGCCTGGGCACCTCCAACTCTTTTAAGTGCATTTAATCTTGACTCTGTTCTAAGTACCGGTGTGTCAGAGATGGTGAAGTGGGCACAGGAAAGACTTGAAATCTTCTAAGCTGGATGATGACAGCTTCAGGGCCTGAGCCCCCACATCAGCAGAGTGCCTCTCTGCGTTCTCACGTGTGCCTTCTTGGAAAATGTATAAAGGAAAACATGCAAGGAGAAAGTAGGGGAATTCTCTGACTCTGCCCCTTTCTTTCCAGCACCTCTTCTTTTGCACTAAAGTGGGCATGTTTATTGCACACGGAATGTGACTGGTGATTGTGTGGCTTAGAACATGGGCTACAGTTGTCTGCTGAACACCTTCACACACTGGTGGCCTCCAAAGGGCAGATCCAGAGACAGTAGAATGAGGACAGAGAGGAAAAACAGACATCCAGAGATGACATAGGAAAAGGTAGACAGGGGTAAAGAATGAACCAGGCAGATGTTGTGTCTTCTGTATGAAGTAACCTTCAAAGACAAACTTTTTTCACCTTCTGTTCCTTAAAATCCAATCACTAAGTGGGACCCACATTTAAGAGGAGGCCAGTCTAGACTGCACCTTTTGGAAAGAGGAGAGTCAAAGACCACCACACAGGGTCACTGCCAGAGCAACCTTGACTGTGTGGCAAATGAGATCATGTATGGGTGGGGTCCCAGCCCCTGCCAAGTTCCATTAGCATCCTCTAGAACTGATCCAGGAGAATGGGTGTGGGAAGACACCCTCGCACAGGGCAAGGACCCAGCATCTCCAGCAATGGCTTTTTCTTGGTCACAGGACCTTGGAAAAGCATTCTTGATCCTCATGAAAGTGCACTGGGAGGGATTCCCTGGGCCTCACAGGTCTCCCAAGTGTATTAGAAGAGATGATTTTCTGCTTCCAGTGTGGACCCTCAGTCTTCCAAGGGGAGCTGGGGCCCTTCCTTCCAGCAGCCTTCTTATTGATTACAACTGCTTTTGGATTTGGAGACTTGACTCAATGGGACCACTTACACAACTGTGTGCACTGAGGCCTGGTTGGAGCCTGATGAACCCCGCATCTTTTTCTTCACATGCCATCTCAGGCCTCCCAGGGAATCCTATGCTTCTGCATGCGCAAGCTGCATAGCTTAGACCGGAAGACTTCACTCCTGGCCGGCCACAGAGGTAGGCCAATCAAATTATCCCATTCCTGTGCTTCAGAAATGAATATGTGTCCTGAGCCAGGTCAAGGTGTGCCCAGGTAGAGCTACCAATGAGAGCGTCAGTGGTCAGACCCAGTGAGCTGCTTTTGCTTGTGTAAAACCCAATGCCAAAACCTCTCGTGACTTCTGCTTTGGGAGAGGAAACAGTACTACTTTGCATTTAAGGAAACCAAGGCTTGGGAGGTTCACTGATTGTTCAGGTCCATTACCAAACTCCAGGTGCGCATCCAAAGTGTAATAAGAACATGCAAATTGAACCAGAAGAGATCTGTTTAAGACTCGATTATGAATGTAGCAACATGTGGAGGCGGACAGAGAATGACTGCTTCTTCCCCTGTTGTGGCAGACAAGCAACCACCACCACCACAACAAGAACCAGCACAAAACCAGAATGTACTAGCTCTGCCTCCTGAGGACTGCTCTCCCGGCTGAAGTGCTATGAGAAAGTAACTAGAGAAAACTCGAGTTCCCAAATCGGCTGTTTTTTTCACTAATAAAACTGACGCCTAGGCCTTTCCTAGCTGAAAGAGATCAACGAGTGCTTCAAATAGCCAAGGATGTGGCAGTGATATGGCAATGGTTATGATGTGATTGCTCATCTTACTTCAGCCACACATCCCAGGGACAAATTTTCTGCATGATGCTCCCTCCGCCCCTCTAAAGTTTTTGCAATGTGAGCTGTCCAGGGCGGTCCCTGAGTGTGCACTTCAGCACAAGTAAGTAACTATAGCCAGGGTGCCAGTTAAGGGGTAGGGTCCTTGCATTTAGGGTGCTTGCTGCTGACAGTGCGGGCAAATGGGGGGCGCCACCAGGATTTTGTTCGGGGGCTGCCTAGAAATGTGGTTTTCAAGTGAAGAGCAAATGCTTTATTACCATGGTGGGGGTGACCTCATCTATCCCATTGAAGTCATCCATCCCCCCAGGGACGACGAACCTTCCCTGCAGAGAATTAATCAGGCCCATCAAGGGCCTCCTGGTCCTCTTATCTCCAGCCAGAGAGCAAGTGAGCAGTTAAAAATCTGACAGGCCCCAGAAAGACCTCTGGACTTTGCATTCACTAAATCAGAAAAGAGTCCGAAGACTCTCTGGTGTGTGTGTGCACGGAGGGGGTGTGGTGAGGGGAGTCGACACCATTTCTGACTGGGGATTGTTTTGAACCAAAGTATTTCTGGAGAACAAAACCATGCCATTCCAGCGAACTTGGGGCATTCTCCTTCTTGTTATTAAACTGTTAACTCCTGCCAGATAGCAATGCCAGGCACATAATTGCTCACTGGGCCTTTTCATCCCAAGCTATTGCTCAACCCATAAACAGTCCAATTAGGAAACCAATTAAAATGAGAAAGAGGCTTCCTGAATTCTCCAACAGTCGAGGCAGCACTGCCTTTTCCTTGTCAACCAGTGAAAGGTTTTTATTGCAGCTGCTAAAGTGGTGGAGGAAATGGGGTGTGTGTGTGGTAGGGGGGGGGGTTGCTGCCAAGACTAGTGCTGAGAAGCTTCTGGAAACTAGACAAGAAGGTGGGTGAAGATCTATTATTTAAAACACAGTGAAAGTCACAAGTAAAAATATAAAGCAATGCTCCTGATGTGTGTCCGAGTTTTCGGAAACAGGTTCTTTCCCTGGAAATGGGCCCGTGCATCCCGGGAAGCCATTTACATGCATTCGATCACCATGACCGAGTCCCTTCACAGAGCATTGGCCTTTTTCTAAGAGGTCCAATCCACTTGCTACCATGGAGGAAATGACCTTGACCAAGGTCATACATGCATAGATCTCCATTCATCCATCAAGAATGCTGTTGGTCCTGTGTTCCATAAGTAGGCGTGTGATTATGTGGCTCTGAAAGGCCAATGCCTCATCTGTTTTCCCATGACATTCTGCTCAGAAGCACATCCGGCCGCCCCTCCCAGATCTCCTAGAGCTCCTGGGACAGAGCTACAGTTTAAACTGGACCTTGCAGCAGGGAACATCTCCAAACTCAAGCGAAAACACGGCACAAGGTTGCAAACTGACAAGCCTTCTTGCTTGACTCTCTTCTTGTCCTGCTGTTCAGAAGCCTTCCACTGAATTCCTGAAGGTTAAGGGTAGTGGTACATGTCTGTAATTTCAATGCAGAGAAAGCTGAGGCAGGAGAGGATTATAAGTTCAAGCTCAGCTTATGCTACATAACTAGACACAATCAAGGAAGAAGAGAGAAGGAGGAGGAGGAGGAGAAGGAGGAGGAGAAGAAGGAGGAGGAGGAGAAGGAGGAGGAGGAGAAGGAGGAGGAGGAGAAAGAGAAGGAGGAGGAGAAGGGGGAGGAGGAGGAGAAAGAGAAGAGGAGGAGAAGGATGAGAAGGAGGAGGAGAAGGGGGGAGCGGTTACAGGAGGAGGGAGAGGAGAAGGAAAAGGAGGAGGAGGAGCGACAACAACTCAGGCCCTGTTGGAGAGAGATGCCCAGGAACACTTGTCTTGGAATTAGCACGCGCCTGCCTATGCAATGTGCCCGTATATGTGTGAATGGGCTTGGGGTGGACGTACTGTCCTGTAGGGCATCAAGAACTGTGAGCATCGCGGTGGCCACTCGGAGTTCATCTCATGGGTTGATTTTGACCCTCACTGCTTAGGGAGTCAGGGAAGGAAAAGCTAACTGGCCACCAGCTGGTCTCTGAGCTGCCACAGGGCTGCCCCCAGGAACTCTCCAGCAAGCTCTGCTGGGGCACTAGCCGAGGTCTTCCTTCTAGAGGAGAGGTGCTCTGTGCTGTCTTTCTCCCTCAGTTCTGAGCTCCTCGAGAATAGGTGCGGAGTCTTCGCAGCTGCGGTCTCCAAGACCTGGATCAGGGCCTGACTCGGGTGGGACTCTCTGCATCACTGACAGGGAATATGGCTGCTGGAGCTCTTTAGAACCTCTGGCCTTCTGGCATGTGTCATCTCCTCCTCTTCCTTTTCCTTCTCCTTCCAACTATTATGTTTAGTATCACTAGTATTGGAGACAGGATTGCTGAGGAATCCAGGCGGGTCTCAAGCTTACCATTCTCCTGCCTCGGCTACCTGAGCTGTGGTATCGCAATGCTCATATTTCGCGACCAAGATGTGAACATTGCAAGCAGCATCCTCCTGTAACAAAACGGGTCCTGTCTCAGCCTTTAATTAAATAATAGGCCAGTTGCTTTTTCTTCTTTAGTCTCAGTTTCCTCATTAGAGAAGCCAGATGATAAGACAAGTGAGAGCATCTTATCCAAAATGCCCAGACCTAGAAGTGTTTCAGGTTTCATTTTTTCCCAAACTTTGGCAGATTTACATATGCATAATGAGATCTTTTGGGAATGAGATCTAAGCCTTTAATAAAGCGTACTGTGTTTCTAATGCAGCTTATACATACAACCTGAATGTAATTTTTACTGATGCCTTCAGTGGACCTACACTTGACTACCATCTGCCCCCTACCATCAGGTGGAATTTTGCACTGGTGGCATCTAAAAAGTTTGGGATTTTGGACACTCGACCTGTAGTGCCTGAGCCACTTACTCCCACCACTGTACCTTTTGACATTGGAGTACCAATGACATTTCCTCAACCAGACTTCTAATTTTATTTAAGGAAATTTATAAACAAGTTCATATTAGTGCCAAACAGATAGGTATGTTTGTTGTATATATATATGTATATATAAGTATATATGCATATGTCAGCAGATAGATACATGCATGCACAATACAATAATACATGCATACTACTTGCCTGTATTCACATATACAGAGACATGTTTCCCATGAACTGGGAAACAGTACACACATGAGCACTTAAGTACATACATGGTTGCATAAGTTATAAATAGCTGTCTTGGATCAACTTCTTTGGATTCTAGGAAACCGTTTCAATATTGCAGAAATCAAGCTCTGGCATTTTTTCCACTCTTTCTGAGCATTTGCCTCATAGTGTATGCTGATAATCAGTAAACCTCAAGGTTAAAGAATGCTGATAACAGAACATGGTAAGGTGAGTGCCTCATTAGGGTTCCAGTACAAATAGACTGAGCACCTGGACATTGAGATGCACTGAGATGCATTAGTGGGGATTGTTAAGATTTAGATGTGAAAATGGCCTTCAGGGAAACTCATCAAAATGTTTCCACCTGGAATAAGATGGTACCTCAGTGGACTTGGTATGGGGACAAGCCGGTGGGCAGTGGGCCAGGTTTCCATCACTATTGGCACTAAGATGTCACATCCGTTTTCTTCTCCTCTCTTTTCCTGTCCACTTTCAAATGTGATTCAAATTTGTGTGTGTGTGTGTGTGTGTGTGTGTGTTCCAGAGGTCACATGAGGTGTGTGCCTGTGGAGACCCAAGGGTGACACAGGAAACCATCCTGGATTGCTCTACCTCATTATTATTATTATTATTATTATTATTATTATTATTATTACTTGCTCTGGGGTTTCCCAGGCTCCATCTTCCTGGGCCAGAATTGCAGGTCACCTCCATATGTACCAGGCATTTTTATGTGGGATCTGGAAGTCTAAACTCAGGTCCTTCTGCTTGTGAGGTAAAGTCTTTAATCCCTGAGCCACCACCCCAGCCCCCAGTCCAATTTTTCCTACAACAAAACGTTGTTTAGGGACTGGAGAGATGACTCAGAGGTTAAAGCCTTTGCCTCACAAACAGGAGGACCTGAGTTCAAATCCCAGATCCTATGTAAAAAACACCTAGTGGAACTGATATTGGCCTGTACTTCCTGTTCTAGAAGGCAGAGCCTGGGAAACCCCGGAGCAAAGCAATAAGGAGTAAAACAATCCAGAGTGATTCCCAAAGTCACCCCTGGACCTCCACACAGGCAAATACACTCAAGTACCCTCTGATACACACACACACACACACACACACACACACACACACACACACAGAAACCAAAAATAAAAAGTTGTTCAGAATCAGAATGGTATAAAGCCAATAGGGTTAGAGAGATAGGGGAGGGCCACCAAAAGAAGTGACATTCTAATCTAAGTGGTAAGAGGCCAGCCATTAAGATCTAGGAGGTCTCAGGGAGGTGCATTTCAGGGGGAGGAAACAGCTAGCACCGCACCAGGTTCCCCAAGGTTTGCTGGGAAACAGCCTGTAAAGCCCGGAAAATGCCACTTGGATGAGTTACAGCTTCAGTCAAGTAGAAGACATCTCATTAGCAACTGAACATACAACTGCTTTGAACATGACGCTAATTTTCCCTCAGATTTCATCCCCTCTCCCCCCCGCAAGGAAATGTGTGTGTAAACCTTATGCAGAGGATTAAAACTTCAAGTGTTGGTAAGATTTGGATTAAAATGAGTTTAATTAAAAAAATGTTAATTGCCTTATTGTCTTCGCTGCTTGCCTTCTGACTCCTCCACGGGGCTCCGGCTGCTCAGCACCTGCTGGAGTTTCAAACGCCGCCAGTTTCAGGCGCCACATGTCAGCGAAGAAAAGGAAAATGAAGTTTTTTTGTGTTTGTGGAATACCGCACTGATGCTCACGGTGTAAAATGGCCCTGCGTTGTCCCAGCTGAATAGTAAGAGGGGGATTTATTCCCAAGGTTCTGTTCCCATTTGGGTTGGTGACGATAGCATATCAAACTGAGCTTGTATTCAGGCCGGGGACCGTGCCTTATTACATATGTAAGTATAAACTCTGATGCAGATGAGCTTCCCTAATGAAATGAGAGGTGGTTTATTCTCCCTTTGCATGATGGGTGGCTCTGAGGACCCGCTTTATTTTCCCATGTGTCTCCATGGCTTATTTTTCAATTTGTCATTCCTTCTTAGTGGTAGCACCCCAATAATTCAGCCCTGCCTGTCTGTGAGCATGCACATTTTAATGTCGTTTTCTTTTTCATTTGAAAACCGAAATCAATTTCCATGTGATTTATCATCAGAGAATTACCTTATGTAAAATGCTTAAATGAACGAAGTAATAACTTCGGGCCTAACGGTCAGGGAGGGCAAATCTCAGTTGCTCCGGCAGGTCACATGTTCATCGTATTCATTGCACCGTGTGCTCTAGCTATTACCGAGTTTGGGGCTGCTGAGAAGCTTCAAATGAACTGAATTACTTTTAAATATTGCCGAACTTTATTTGATAGGATTTGAGCTTCTTGCCTTGATGCTGCTTGGGATCCTATTGCCCCTTGACTTAAAGCTGTGGCCCAGGCTGGAGTTTGTTCGGCTCTTCATAAATTAGGGCACTAATGTTGAGCTCTGGGCCTTCTTTTTTGCATAAGAAATCAAGTGCAGCTTCTCGCCTGTGAATCCACAGCACATTTGCTGAGGGAAGACTTGTCCATCAGTGGCCGAGGAAGAACAGAGATGAGGGGCGCGGTCAGTGCCGATCTCTCCCACTTCTGACGAGACAAAGACCCTTGGTGAGAGGATCTCCACCATGGGATTCTGACACCACATTTTCTACAGGAATCATCCGAGCGATGGTTCATTGGGTGGGATCTTTTAAGATGCATATTTAGAGATGTAGGAGCTTTCTTTTTACGGGAAGGAATCAGGTGATAATATAGTAATAGTAAACCAGCTTATTTCTTTTTCTTCTTTTATTTATTTGAGAGAGGAGAGAGAAAAAGAGAGAGAGAGATAGAGAGAGAAGGAAGAGAGAAAATGTGTGTGTGTGTGTGTGTGTGTGTGTGTGTGTGAGAGAGAGAGAGAGAGAGAGAGAGAGAGAGAGCACAAAAGTATGCTGTGGCACAAAGGTAGAGACCAGAGGACAATTTTAGAAGCCAGTTCTCTCCTTCCACCATGTGGGCTTCCAGGGATCACTTTTTATTGAGTTTTCGATCAGGTGCCTTACCTGCTAAGCTATCTTGCCTGCACCTAATTTTTATTTTTATATAAATCTGTTTATTTATTCCACTGACATAAAATGTATAGGGCCCATAGTAACATGTAATGCATAAAATGGATATCTGCTGGAGTTAAGATGCATCCCCAGAGGTTCACACGCTTGGTCCTCAGTGTACCAACAGTGGGAGGTGGTAGAACTGTCAGGAAGCACATCTGGGAACATGATTGGGTGGTGGGCCTCCCAGTCCAAGCTATCCTTGGACTAAAGGAGTCCAGGTTTATTCAGGTGGTGCGCCTCTGGCAGCTGGCTTAAAGGGGTCTATCAATTTGCATTTCTAATTACCCTCTAACTACCTGTTTGGCCAGCCCTCTGAGGACTTGCCCGGTGATTGATGCGATACCCCTCAGAAATGTCTTTGAATTCCTCAGAAGAAAGGTTTTTCTGTACAACCCAACTGCTGGTGTTACCGTTTAGAGCAATCTGAAAACCCAACCCCGCCGCTGCTGTGCTCCTAGGGAGTTGAAAGGGGGATTATCTTTTAAGACTTGAGAATGTTGATGTTTGCAAATATTTCCTTGCAACCTCTGCTAATACTGCAAATTGACTGCAGAGATAATGGGCAAAGGATGACATCATGCGAACAGCTTCTGAGTGCACCGAGCCCGAGGAGCCACTTAGAGTAATTAGGGAATCCTGAAACAAGAGTTTGCAAAGCATTCGCTGACACTGCCCCCCCCCCCATAATACCTTCCCACAGGCTTTCAACACCAGGCATAAAAAGGTTCCCGAGCTTGAGTCTGGGGGCCGTGGGCAGCACCCTGACTCTGAACCCCTGTGACCTGTGGCACGCACTGGCCTGCTGACCTTCACGATGGAGCCGGCCTTCCTTTCTTCCACTTCCTGAATGACTCCTGGCTTTGTGGAAAGCCTGGCAAGGCACCTCCTTCTGCCCAACTCCTGCTGGTGGGCAGAGCCACCCAGAGACGACCTGGCTGTGTTGGGAGGAGCTTTGGACTGCTCAGGAGAGTGGGTTGGAAGGTTGGAGGTTTCTCCTGGAGGACATAGCTGGGACAAGAACAGAGGGCAGTGGAAAAAGGCGGGTGGCTCTGGGAGACAGTTTTGGGTTTGTTTTTTTTAATGTAGTTCAATGCCTAGCAAATGGTGAGCCACAAACAGATGATAGATGCATGCGAAGTGATAAATATGAAAGATAATAGGTAAATATAAAAGGTATGAGAGATGAAAGATAAATATGATGGACCATAGATTGTGATGATAGATATATGTGGTAGATGATGATGATGGTGATGATAGATAGGAAGATAGATGATAGACAGATTGGAAGGTAGATGGATGGATGACTGATAATACATAGATATGAGGCAGATGGCTGAATGAATGAATGAATGATAGAAAATAGAAAGATAGGTAGATAAGTGATTGATAGATAAGTGATAGACAGATGATAGAAAGATGATATATGATATACGGATAAAAAGATGGTAGATAGACGGATGAGACATTATTCTATTGATTAAAGTAATGTCTTTCATTTTGTAGAAAATTTAGAGAAGGCTAAAAGCAAACAAGATCAGGGAAAACCATCCCTGATTCTACCCTCCCCTATCCCCCCAGTGTGAACCTTGGTTTTTTCCCACATACACACTTTCCCATGATTGAGATAATGCTAGATGGGTAACTTTGCATCTAGTAGCTTTCGTAGCAATGTCTCCCAACTTTATCCAGCACTCTTCGGGCTTCTGCCATCGCTATGGAGCCGGACCCCCTGTCTGGATGTTTAGGCTGTCCCCAGCCTTAGTTGCTCCACAGGATGCTGAGTGGACAACTTTCCACAAACTCTGACTTCTTCAACCAGCACATAGGCAGGATTCACCTGAGTCTACCAGGGAGTTTCAGTGAAGAGTGAGGGCCATTTGGACTCTTCAACTCCTACAATGTTGTCCTTAAGTAGAACCATTATCTTGTAACTGTCTGGCATCCTCTCTGAGCGTCACTTGGTGCGAGAGAAATGGATCGCACCACTGACCCAAAGCGGAGCTCTGTGTTCTGAGAAGCCGACAAGACAGATCTCCTAGACCCCTTGCCAGTGAGGGCATGATGCTGGCTGTGCAGATGGCTGCCACACCTCACAGCCGCAGGGCTGTGCCTGTCTGGTGAGGATAGAAGCAACCTTCCCAGCAGAGTTTTGGGGTCTGTGCATGCACATAACCAGAGACTTTGGGCCCCCACCCCAGGGTACACAGGAGGCTTGCTGCCTCTGGCTGTGCCCATGGAGAGCCCAGGCTCCTGTTCCCATGGACAGCTGGACCCATATTAAATTCAGAAAGGAACCCAGAGGACAGTGGCCCTGCTAAACCTTCCCTTTCTTTGCATATGTATTCCCAGGGCTCTCTCTGTCCTGCCCAAGTCCTTTCCTGCCCCTGATCATTGCGTGTGTTGGGAAGCTGCCAGAGGGGCAGTGGCGTAGTCTCTCTCTCTCTCTCCCTCCCCATGAGAGAACTCTAGCTCTGATTTGGCCATTCTCTGGCAGAGAGAACAGTGGTTCTTAATCCCGCAGGGTAAATTCTAATCCTTAAAGAGCGGTAATAGCGTTTAATGGAGTTTAACAGAGAGGCAAACCATCCTTGCACATTGCTGCTTCAAATTTAAAACTATTTAAATTCCAAAGGAAAGGCAAGATGCAAGATGTACAAAGAACTGAGAAGCACGTTTCTAAGCAGTCAGAATGCAGGGTTTCGCAGTTTCCTGCTGTGCTACTTTTTTGAAAATATGTTCAAAGTTTCTGTTTTAGGCATGAATTTATTCTTTAAGCCCCTTGTGAAATGCCCTAGTAAATGAATTTTCGCTGTTCGTTAACAATTTATTGAGCACCTACTCTGTGCCAAGTGCTGTGTTAAGGAAGTCAGGCACAAGAAAAACTGAAGTCAATATATTCTGTGCCCTTCTGGGTATGCGCAATCTCAGAGATTAGATACTAGACAAATGATCGCGTATGTGTATGCACAAAAATTCTCACGTGCATCTCCACACAGTGAGTGCTATGAAGGAGTGGAGGAGAATAGCTATATCTCCAGGTCTGGTTGAGCTTGGGGTGAGGTGGGGTTGACATACAAGGAGTGGTCTTCACAGATGACTTACCAGCACAGGTCTGGAAGGAATGGTATAGAACACAGCCAGGCGCAGAGCGAGGGGACATGTTTTCCAGGCAAACAATAGCATGTATGATGATTCTGGGTAGGTGAGGCATGGGCATATACTGGACAGAAGTGACAGGGAAGGGGTCGGTCAGGTAGGCAGAGCCAGACAGATGGCAGGACTGAGGTGGGGGAACCTGGACCAGGCCATGGGAAGGAAATGGAACAAAGGGGAAAATGTTGATTTAAAAAAAAATTTGTTTAATCTCTTTTGGACTTGTTCATTTCCTATCCCTTTCAAGTTATACTATGAAGAAAGGGGCAAAGGGAAAGATCCACTTTGCTGAGTGCTCATGAAAAGTGGGGTGTCCCACAGCTCAGGTGTTGGTGGTATCCACGGAGGAGGTATAGAGAACTGGCAGGCACGGGAGTGTCCACAGGTCTGGCAAGGCCTGACGAGAGTGGAGGCTGTCGAGGGACAGGATAATGGGGTGGCCTCTGGATAAGTAACTTTCTGTCATCACTGATGCAGAAGTGGACACCAATGTCTCCCACGAGGCATTCTAACCTGTTAGTTTAGTGTCTACTCCATGTCTCTGACTTGTTCTATATTCTGGGTACCTAACACTGGAATCAAAGGAAAAACAGTCAGTTCTTCATATTCAGAGTTTGAATGATGTGAAAACCCGAGTGTTTTTTACCAAAAAAAAAAAAAAAAACCCATATCAGAATGCTGTAAGGCTTACAGTTACACTGCTGTCCTGTGACTCTTCTTGTGAGTGCCTAGGGCCATCCACCCCAGAAGCTCTCTACTCTTCAGTGGACAGATGTGAGGTCACCCCACATGGACCTCTTTGTCTTATCCTCATCCCCAGCTGAACTGTTAGTCACAAACTCTCCTGGTAGCTTCAAGGTATGCAAATCTTGGGATAGATTCAAGGAGCTTTCTTATGAGTCACTCCAGTAAGTTCTTTAAGAAAAACAGTGTAGATTTCATTTCTCTTCAGGAAGTGAATGATAGCATTCACACTGTTATAAATCATGACGGATTTCCATATTCCCTAGCAGAAGCCCCTTTTTTTTTTCCTTAGACAGGAAAATTAAGATTGCTGTAGCATGGGATCACTTTCATTATCTTTAGCATACAAATGATCTTTTAAGAAGATGTTTTCCGTCTCCCTATGTACAGTACCAATGATATAATTTACATGGCCTCCTTCCTATTAGCGCTCTGATCCATCATCGCTAACAATGAGGGGTCTTTGTGTGAGGGGCTGTCGGACAAATGTTTTAGCTTGTGAGAAGAAAATTGTTAGCATTTGAATAGAGAATGGTACAGGAAGGATTAATAGCCGGCTTTGATGGATTAGAATGTAGGGAAATTGCTCAATATTAATATGAAAATGTTTGTGAATTGGAGGCAAGGTGCTGTCAATGGAAAACGATTATGTCTCTGAGGCCCTTATCAGTTGAGACTTGACTCTTAGCAAAGACTTGCTCACAAAAGAGAGGTGTAGAAGATGGCCAGCCAAAGGACTGTAGTAAGTCATCCTTCAACTACAGTGTCTTCCTGTCGCTTGGGACGCCCTTCCCATATATTACACATCTTTACATTGGCCTGCCTGAATGTGAATTTATAACAAAAGAGACCAGAGAGTGTGAGCCCTAAGTTATTATCAGGGAACCTTCCCATCTTCTTAAGACCAATCAGAAACAGTTACCACACAATTAAGCTCTCGATTTCTTTTCCTAGGTGCACAATGGCTTTTGAGACAGTAATTTGCAAGAATGGTTGGTGTCTAAAAACCAGGCAACAAGGGCTGGTAAGATGACCCAAAGGGTAAAAGTGCTTGACCTGAGTTCTTCTTCCAGAATTAGATCCCTGGATCTCACAAGGTGGATGCTGAGAACTGACTCCTAAAAGTTGTCTCTGGCCTTCACACAAGCAGGTGCGTGCACGCGTGCGCGCGCACACACACACACACATTAATTATAAATAATTTAAAAATCATGACATGGAAATAGTTGTTTAATATTGCTGTCAACAAAAAAGGCCAGAGAAACTTAGAGTGATGGCTAAAAGGCTTTGTGGATATTAAAAAGACAACCCTTGCAAGTGTTTTCCACGGTGCTTTAAAAACATGTTAGGTAGTTAGTCAACCTTTAAAAACACATATCCTAAGATGGCTAGAGTGGCACATACTGGTAATCCCAGCACTCAAGAGGCAAAGGAGGAGATCATGAGCTTGAGACCAGCCTTGGCTACACAGCTGTCTTTGAATATTTTATTTATTTTGTATATGTGGGAGGGGTTACTATGTGTCCCTGTGGAGGACCAAGGGTGACGAGGAATGGTCCTGGCTTGCTTCTACCTCCTTCTTGCTTTGCTCTGGGATTTCCTAGTGCAGGCTGCCGCTATTTCTGTCTGGTGTTCTGCTTGCGAGACAGACCCCTGACACATCTCTCCAGCCTCCCATAGCTGTCTTTAAAAATACCTCGTGAAAATTCAATGTGGGACCAAAGGGGTGGCTGATGAAAGTTTGTGGTTTCCTCTAGAGCCCGGTCCCCTGCTGGCAAGGCGCCCATGGGTATAGGCTGCTTCGTCTTCTACAGAAGGGCTGGTATTGGCTCTCGCTGGTTGTCTTCAGCTGAGAAATTGCAAGTGCGTCACTGCAAATGCTACTCTTGAGGCCAAAGCAAAGGGGTCTTTATTTTCCAGTTCTAGACTCAGTGGCTCCTGCGGGTCTCCTTCCCTTCCACTGGTGAAATAGCTGCTTAGGGCCTGTCTTGTGGCCCCAGAAGACCCGTGGATCCGCCCACTGAGGTAGGCATTCCAGGTGCCTCCTGGAGTGCAAATTTTTACTTATAGTTGCAAACAACCAAGATAAAGAAACCCACAAGTGAACATCTTGAGTTGTGGTGGCTTGGCTGTTAGGCTGGAAAAGTGCAGACATGCTTATCTTATATATTGTGCTATATTTGTGTATCTCAAAATACCATGAAGCCCCAGAAACATACACAGTTATGTCTTCTTCTTCTTCCTCTTCCTCTTCTTCTTCTTCTTCTTCTTCTTCTTCTTCTTCTTCTTCTTCTTCTCTTCCTCTTCCTCTTCCTCTTCCTCTTCCTCTTCCTCTTCCTCTTCCTCTTCTTCTTCTTCTTCTTCTTCTTCTCTTTTTGGTGGTAGTGGGCATTGAACCCAGGATTCTTGCCACTGAGCTATAGCTATAGGTTGAAAAAAAATAAACAAGCATCTTCTTGCTTTGTTTTTGATTTTAGTGCTGGGGTTGGACTCGGGGACCAGTGCGTGGTAGGCAAGTGCTCCACAACTGAGCTACTGCTCCATCTTCTTAAGCCGGATCAGAAACCACAGGGTGTGCCGCGCTCGCACACAATGGAACTCTCTGATTTCTTTTCCTCTGTATATAATGCCTTCTGAGAATAGTTGATATCTAAGAGTCAGGGGATGAGAAGCTGTAAGATGACTCTTTATGTTTGTTTTTAATGTATCGGTGTTTTAAAAATAAAGAATTGACAAGTGTAGATGATGCTGAATTACTTTCTCATGAGGGTAGAAAGTGAGCTTTCGCGATTACCTGCAGGTGTTTGAGAAATATGCTTGGCTCCTATCAATGAAAGAGTCATTTACCCAGCATCCAGTGCTTTCCCTCAGTAGATAATCTTCATAAATAGCAACTTGATGAAGTGGGTAAAAGAATTCCCATTGGACAGACAGGAAACTGACACTTAGGCTGATTAACCACCTGCCCCAAACCAGTCTACAGACAGGGGAAATGCGGATTCCCAGCCCTTTCCACAGTGTGGCCTTCACTGCACACACCTGGGCTGGGTCCCACATTTCCCTGTGTTTGTTGAATGCAACCTTCTCCATAGCTTCCAAAGCAATTCTTTTCACTCTGCTGCTCCTGGGGTGTTGGAGATCAGCATGGTGGGGAGGAGGAAGTAGGGTATAGGTGGCATTCCAGGCCCCTGCCCCAAAGTTAAAGCTACCCAGCTTACCTGCCCTGCTGTGTGGGAAGCCTGAGTTCTCATTGATAACACAACTGCCACCAGCCAAAATAGGAAGTAACCATGCCAAGAAGCACTAGAAGTCCACAGAATCTCCAGAATATTGCCCTGGTTCCCAGAGTCTCTTGGAATGAATTACTCTAAAAGCAGCAGCAACTCCTTATCCTGGCTGCTCATCAGTGGTTATAAACTGGGGCTTCAAGTCATAACTGCCAAGCACTGAGCCTCCCCAAAATAAATGCACATCTGTATGCAAGTGCAATATGGAGTTTCAGGGGTACCACAGATCTCACTGGGTGTCGCTCTCCATTCTCCTGAGCAGGAACTTGTTTCCAGACCCATTGCAAAATTCCAGGCCAATTTTTGGTATAACCTTCTTCATAAGAAGGAAAGAAGAAGAAAGGGAGGGAGGAAAAGGAGAAGTGAAGATGAGAGAGAGAGAGAGAGAGAGAGAGAGAGAGAGAGAGAGAGAGAGAGAGAGAGAGAGAGAACAATTCCTTGGTGTGGTGTCATCTGTGAAAATGAGCAGCTGTGGTAACCAGCAAGTAGATGCCAAGCATAGGTGACAGACTTCTATGACCTAGCAGTTCTGTTGTCCCCAGGCGGGCCTGTGGCCTGTGGGTCTCAGTGCTGATGGGACTGGCTTGCCAGCCAGGACTTTCCCAGGCAGAGCTGTGCATTGCAACCCATTGATTCCCAAGTGAAGCCGAGCTCATAATTCCATGGCAGCACTTCCCGCCTAACATCCTATTTGCGCTCCCTGTCTGAGCATCTGTGCTTCCTGCCTGACTGTAGGTGGGTGCAGTCTCTCTCTCTTTCTCCATGAGAACTAAGACCTTTCCCCTAAAGTCATATGGGCCTGGCTCTTAAGGAATTCAGCAAGGCTTCCCCTGACTTCTCTGTCTGTCCACCTGCCCCAACCTCATTTTCTATCAGAGACTCTTCATTTCTTCGGCCGATCCCTGGGACACTCATTTCTCTCTCTTTTTAAGGTACCGGCCGCCTTTTATTGGGCATTAGTTCTCAGTCGGCATGTGAAAAGATGCGTTCGGCTTTAATGGGAATTCTTCACGGGCAGTTGGGCAGGTGTCCTTCACGACTACTGAGTGTCCACACAGGCCCCTCTTCAGTGGTACTTGCGTCACCGTCCCTCATGTTTGAGTTCCTTGTGAGGAAGGCAGTAGTTGAACACCACATAGGCAGCCAGTACCATGTTCACCCGGTGATGCTGCTTTTCCTCACGTTGATGTAATTGATATAATACTGTCATAACCTCTCTGAAATGCTCCACCTATGCCTATGGGGGGTGAAATTCCGAGTCAATATCCAGCTTGGCAGCTCCCTCAGTTTAACATCCATGAGCTGCTTCTCCTTCCATGGTACGAGTGACGCCATCTTGGAATCCTATGGTCCATAGATGCTCATTTCTTTATTTCTATATAGCATGTTTGTTTAGAAACAGAATTTCCAGGATGTTAAAATCTAGTACTGAAGAATAAGCCTTTGAGTCTTGAAATGCTTTTTCTCCCACCATGCTCAGCATAGACATGTGCCTAGAAGCACACAGGCTGACTTCTTGCTACCCTTCTCCCAAGACAGTCCTGCCACGATTTGTATTACATCCAGTGATTACATTGCTTTCTTCTAGAATATATTTTATTTATTTATTTGATGAGAGAGAGAGAAAGAGAGAGAGAGAGAGAGAGAGAGAGCGCAGAGGCACATGTAGAAGCCAGAGGACAACGTTCAGAAGTCTGTTCTATCCTTAACCTCATGAGCGCCAGGGATCGAACTCAGGTCACCAGGTTTGCACGCAGGTGCCTTTTGCCACTGAGCCACATTGCTGACTCTACATATTTCTATTTATATAATTTTTTGGTTTTCCTTGGAGTTGTCAATGGCTCCCTCCCCTCATGTGCCTCTTACTAACTCACTTGCAGACTGCCAAAACTGTGTTTCTTCTCTCGTTACTTTGAAACTTGTCTCTGTCAATCAACACATCTGGATTCTTCTAAGAATCTTCTTTGTGGAGTTCAGCACCACCCCATCTTCTTGTTCTAATTGGACTGAATAGGCTAATTCTCTGGGTTCTTTCTTCACCACTATCCTGGGGATCCCCCTAAACTTTTGAATAGGGTGCACTTTGGTTTCTTGAAAAGGTGCCCTAGCTTTTGGTGGGCATGGTCTATGATCTTTTGACAGCAGGTTCATAGGGTAAATATTGCATGGTACCAAAATACTTGTTTTATTTTTCTCTAACTACAATTGCAGGAGTGACCTCTCTTCAAAACATCATGACAATCTCCTGAAGTTTTTCCTGTCTTATTGGTCCATGAATTTCAGAAGTGTTTGGCATCATAAACTTTCTCGAGGCTCTTGGGAACACTGGGCATATGCCTGCCATCTGCTTTTCCCTGGCCTCTCAGAGGACGCTAGCATCTAATATGTAGCCCTCCACCACTGAGCAAGGTCTATCTACTTTACTAGTGGAGGCAAGCTGACATGAGGAATCCTGGGTTCCAGGAAATGGAGGCTATGTCAGGATCATGATATATATAAATGCAGATGGGCATTTATTAATACATGCTGACTTCTGGGGCCTGACTTCTGGGGCTGTGGACCCATAAAAAAAGGAGACACCACATATCAATTTGAATAAGATTAACTAGAACTTTACACCAAGACTTTCTTCTGTGGAGTCAGACAGAGCTGGGGACGGGCAGCTCAGTGATAAAAACCTACACCCGGCGCTCAAAGATTCAGAACTTGATCCCCAACACCACCTTTTAGAAAAAGAAAAGACAAATAAACTCTTCTGATTTACAGCTTTGTAGTCAGGACTATACAAGTGAGTGTCATGTTTTCACGCTTCAAAGCCTACATGGCTCAAAGAAGCACTGAGCCTCACCATGGCAGGATGGCCAAGGGTCTTGTAATGGTTACTCTTAACTATTGCTATGAGAGAACATCCAAAGTCAAATAACTTAAGGGAGAAAAGGGAATTTATTCACCTCAGAATTCCAGAGGGGGGAGATATAGTCTTTCACGGCGGAGGTGACATGGCTGGCTGGTGGCTGAAGCTGTCAGGCTAAGTCACTCCCACCCATGTGGCTGGAGGATTCCTGGAGAGTTTCTCTTCTTCTCAGTCTTCTGTTCTGTGGTTCCTTTTATCTGGTCCACTACTGGGAGGTTCCCATGAGATCTAAGGAGATTCTGATATCCGATCTAGGGCTGGTCTTTGTATTGTAAATGTATTGATCCAGATAATCTCTTCAGGTGGTCTCAACTGATCTTAGTTAATGCCAGGTATGGTCCAAGTTGATACCCAGGATTAACTATCACAGGTCTCAACCTGACTTGCCCCAGACAGGTGTTTCTTCCTCTCCACACCTGCTCGGTGACTCTCTCTCCTGAAGGCTATGAGCATCCACAGCTGTGCTCAATGCTGCTTCAGTCAAGGAAGCTAACTTTAGCTTTCAGACAGTAGAAATAGATTCCTACAAGAATGTTCTATTCACTAAACAGTTCATCAACTGGAAAGGAAGAAAAGGAATTATGCATAATCCTACAGGGAAGGCAGTTTCTCCGTTTCTTTTTCAACTCTTCCCTACAATGGTAGTGACTTAGCACTATTAATGACAAAAGAAAGCGGAGAAGGCAAAAACCAAACAGCAGAACCACAGACCTATATTTGAGCTTAGGAGCCATTTTTAGTTTTCAGGCAGAGGCAGTAGGCAAGTGCAAAGGCCCTGTGGTCTTGGAGAGCCCAACACACTTCCAGTCTGCTTTCTCAGGTAAGAGCTAGCTAATGCCTATCTGAGATCCCTGATGAAGTGCTCCAGCTTAATGAGCTTAAAGGTAGCCTGAAAAACATGCTCTGAAGTTGGTACCTTAATCCCAAGAGAGAAGAGAAGCGGTGGAATGTGCAATCTTGGCAGGCAAGGGATTTTGACATTTCGACCACAGAGAGTGTCTCCCCCAGAGAAGCAGCAAACCACAGGGGCAAACAAGGGATCAGGAGGCGGAGCAGGCAGCCTTGCTTTGTCTAACCATGGCGGCTGGCTGGTAGTCACTTAATCCTGTGCCCTCTCTGTAACCTGAGACTTTCTCCAGCTGGCCACACCTGCATCTCAGGAGCACAAGTGCAAAGCTCATCGTGAGCCCCATGTACAAAGGTTGCTGCATTCCCTATAGCACCGAACAGTGCCCATTTTTAACACGCAAATTTTATTTCTTAACACTTTAATGTCAGTATGTAGTATTATAATTCCTTACAAAAGAGAGAGGAAGGGAAGGCGTAAGAAGGCAGTGAAATTGTCTTCAAGTCTACCTACATGAAATCAAATACTCACAGGCAAATGTTTTGGTCAGAGCTTTGGATTACATAAAAGGGAATCATTTCACCTTATATACAAAGAGGATTTTTTTTTCAAGTTTTGAGAGCGTTGACTGTAGGGCTGTGATGTTCAATCAGCAGAGAGCTGGAGCAGGTTCCCAAGGGCTCCTTCCATTTGGGGAGTTGAACTTTAGGTTTCCATAAGATGGAGAAAGCTGAGCAGGTTCCTAAGAAGAGGCCAGGGCCAGGGCGGGGGGCTGCGGCTGGGTGTGGCCAGAGTGGGGGAGCACGGAACTTACCTTCTGGACACAGGCATGGCCCATGACAGCAGGCTGGCCGAATATCAGCCTGGCTGAGGGACCAGGCTGGGGAGCATTAGGAACCCCAGACAGTGGGGATGATGCCTCTAAGTCCTTATCAAGACCTTCTGGGAGGTCCTGCCACTGATTCTATTCTATGCTTTGAGCAAGTTCTTTGCTATTCCAGATACCCATTGTCCATCAGACTAGTGGAAGACTGGTAAAGATCTGCCTGAGGGTTAGGGAGTTGGCTCAGTGGGTATAGCATTTGCTGAGCAAGACTAAGGTCCTGAGCTTGAATCCCCAGAAGCCATGGAAGGCTTGGTGCACAGATGGAAGTGCATCACAACAGCTCCTCGAGCGAGATGGGAGAGACACAGGAGTAGCCTCTGAAACTCATGGGCCAGCTACCCTGATTTACAAAGCGATGAACAATAAACAAAGAGACCTGTCTTGGATTGGAGAGATGGCTCAGAGACTCAAGTCTTTCTTTGCTTTGCAAGCCAAAAAAAAAAAAAAAAAAAAGACCTGAGTTCAGATCCCATGTAAAAAATCCAGAGGGAATTGGCAACAGCCTGCCCTTCTGGCCCTGGAAAGAGCAGCCTGAGAAACCCCAGAGCAAAAGCAATAAGGAGGTAGAACAATTCAGGGTGATTCCAGAAGTTACCCTCGGGCTTCCACAGACACACACACTCAAGTGCCTTCTTCTACATTCTCACACCTAGAAGAGAGGCCCTAGCTCAAACAATGTGGAAGGCAAACACTCATACCCAAGGTTGTCCTCTGATCTCCACATGTATGTACGTGAGACTTTATACATGTGTGGACACACGCATACACACATCATTTTACACACACGCAAAGTTCGATGAAATTTTTTAAAGCTGCTTTTGACACCTATTTCTTCTCTTCCTCCTCTATTAGAGAGTAGCGCTGCACAATCAAGAAATCACCATCTAAGGCAGCTCAGTCATCACACAGGACCTTTAGAATCCAAATGTGCCTGAAACGCATTGGCCAGTGGAAGGTCACCTTGGATCTGCATCTAGACTGCCCTGCTTTTCTTCTCATTAAAATATTTGACAAGACTTCTCTGCATGGATGAACAGCAGCAAACACCAGGCCCGCACGGCTCTCACAAGACGCCCAGCTGTCATAGTAAATAATTACTGCCAGCCGAAAATCAATAGCTGTGTTATACACACATTAACACGGAAATCGGCTGTTCTAACAGGGAGAATTCTTCCCCAAAGACATGGTGTGGTTTCTCAATGAAATAACTTGCATTTCCTCCCTTTGGTTACTCAAGAGGGACCTGAAAAGGAAGAGTCACTCCTCAGTTTCAAAGGAAACTCGCATTTGGAAAATGCTTGTGGAATTATACAGTGGACTAGAATTGTAAGAATGTGATTAAGTTCTGCGTCTATGAAGTTGTATCCAGAAAGAGGTCAGGAGTGACTGGTGATGTCTCTGGTGGGATATCACTGTCTTTCTTGGTTTGCCCAGGGCACAGCACTTGTGAACCTAAAGCTCAGGCACTAGACAGTCTGCATTTGAATCCTGGCCTCACCCTGTTAACTGTGTGACTTAGTGCTCTGTTGGTGAAAGGAGAACTATACAGTTCTGGGTCTGATTGGGCTTTGGAAATAAACATGCTAATTAATACGAATTAAGTGCTCAGGATTTGGTGAATATTGGCCATAAAAATAGTGCTTGACTCTCTCACGTGTCCAAGCAGAGCCCAGACAATGCTTCTGTGAGCATTTCCAGGCCCTGGCAGTCATAAATGCACCGGGTTATCGTCTGTTTTCTGTTGTTATAACTGAATACCTACAACTGGAAAATTTATAAAGAACAGAGAATTATCTAGCTCATGGCTCTGGAGACTGAATGTCTAAGAGCGTGGTGCTGCCATTTGGAGGGATTCTTCTGGACATAGCTTGGCAGTGGGCACTCTTCCTCTTCTTATTAAGCAGATTAGAGATGCACTTCAGTGGTGGCATGATTGCCTGGCACGAGGCCCTAGGTTGGATCCTTGATACCACAGATGAAAAAAAAGTCCCTAATGCCATGCTGGGAGCTCAACCCCATGAGTTCATAGAATCCAATTTCTTCCCAATAGCCTCTTTTGCAAGTACTGTTAGCATATGACCTCAGGAAGGAAGCTGCTAACATTTGAACACATTTGACACACTCAAATCACAGTAGTACTGTATGTGGTAAAGTTTAAGCAGGAGAGAATTTGTTCCTAAACAATGTGATTTGGGAATAGAATTTCACAGGGCAGGAGAAATGGCTGAAGGGTTAATCCTCGGTCTCACAAGCAAAAGGACCAGAGCTCAAATCTCAGATCCCATGTAAAAATGTCAGATGGAAATGGCAGCAGTCTGCGCTTCTAGTCCTGGGAAGCAGGAAACCCCAGAGTAAAGCAAAAAGGAAATAGAACAACCAGATAATTCTGAAGTCACCCTTGGAACTGCATGGGCATACACAGTGCCCTCTGATACATACAGATGTACATGTGCACACACACACAATAAAAAAAATTTTTAAATTTCTGAAGAAAGGAAGAATGTCATAATGTGGCTGGCATTGCAAATCATAAGTCAATGGGAGAAATTGTGTATATTCACAGTGGATAATAGTAGAGCATGAACTGAGATTTGTTGGTATGGTGAAAGTACTCAGAAGGGCAAAACAATTCCATTTTACTTTATTTTTATGTATTTATTTAATTATTAAGTGTGTGTGTATCTGTGTATGTCTGTGTGTGTGCCTGTGGGGATCCAAGGGTGACTTTGGGAATCATCCTGGATTGTGCTACCTACTTTTTACTTTGCTCTGGAGTTTCCCAGGCTCTGCCTTCCAGGACCAGAAGTGCAGGATGTTGCTATTTCCACCTGGCCTTTTTATGTGGGATTCAGGGATTCAAACTCAGGACCTTCTGCTTGAAAGACAGAGGCTTAACCCTGAGCCATCTCTTCAGCCCAACTCTATTTTCCAAATAGTTGATGTAGTCCTTTATTCTCCCCTCCGTATGCAACACATGTGCAAATGCACACATACACACACACTATACACACACACACACACACATGCATGCACACATAAATACATACACATGCATACAGGCCATGCACACACCCACTTGTACACACATACATATGCGTATGTGCACATGCACACATGTACACATTCCCCAATACTGTGTCGACCATTTTTGAACTAAGCACCTGAGTATTTCCCAAAATACGCAGTGGCAGAGAAAGGCGGGGAGGGGCCGCTGAGCAGGAAAAACCTCATCCACCCAAATAAACCCTGTTGAAAGGTCACAGGGCTCTGGTGTCTTTGATTTCCCACCCGCCCTGGCTCTCTGATGGAAATGTCCCTTAGCCCCAATTTCATGGACAAGCTTAAATCAATGTGTAAATATTTTGCCCTAGCCCAGTCCTGCTTTCTTCATCTTCGTATTCAGAAGCCTTTAGTTCCATGCGAAAGAACACAGAAGCCTTATCGTCTTACATGGAAACTAGCGTATGTGCTGAAAAGCTAAATCGGGTAGAATAATTGCGGTCTGGAAGGCAGAGAAGGGCTGGGTCTCCGAGGCAGGGTTCCCCTGAGCCTGTAGCCCACTGCTGATAGCGTGGCCTTGCTTCTAACTGGGGCTCAGATCATTGGGATAAAACGAAGAAATGGTCAATAATCTGGGTGTTTTGTCTGCGCTGTCGCATAGTCGGGTGTTGGGGAACATCTGTTGGGGAGAGTTCTTACTCGCTCTTGGACAGGCTGGATCCTTTTCTCGCTCCTCCGACAGTGAGATCCACTGAGGATGCCCACTTAGAACTGCAAGGAAGCTGCGCTGTCCTTGCTTCCTCCAGCTTCTAGACTTGAAAAAAGATCAAACGAGATGAAACAAGCAAATATAAAACTTTAATTAAAAAGTAGAGAGAAAAAAATATTAAGAAGCAAAACAGGATGTGACTCAGAGTCAAGATCTTACCTGTGCTGGTGTTTTAAGTGAAGGGCATGTGTCTGGGGAAGAGAACATGATTTGAGGCAAAGCCTCTGTAATAGACAGGACGGAGGAGGGGCGCGGTATAGAGTGATCGTCTAGCATGCTGAACACTGGCCTCTGTTCTCAGCACAGCAATAGTAATAATAGTCATAATAATATCACAGTGATCGCATGACTTCCCTTTCTCCTTTTGAATTCTTCCTCTCACATCTGGAAGGAAGCCTCACCTGGGCCCTGGCATCTGGAACCCCTCCATAGACCTCAGACAGCTGCTGGTGAGCAAGGACTGATCTGTGGCCTGAGATTCGGAGCCCTCAAGAGGCAATGGAATTTGGCCTGAAGTCTATAGCATTGCTTTGCGTGTTTTGCTTTCATTTCCATAGTGGCCTTCTTTGCCGTCTGCAGAGCCTAGGTTTGTTTATTTTTGTTCAGTACCAGCCTGCCTGCTTATGGGATAGGGATGCAGCTCAGTAGTAGAGCTCTTGCCTACCAAAGCCCTAGGCTCCATTCCCAAGATGACAAAGGAGGAAAGGGGGTAGGGAGGAATGTGTGCTTATTTCAAGAAGGCCGTTGAGTACCGTGGTGGCTTGCTTAAGGATGGCTACATTCTGAGAGTTTGTCATTGTGCAAACAGCAGAAAGTCCACATGGCCACTTGAATTTCTTCAACTGTGGCCAAATACCAGAGAGGAACGACTGTTTTGGGCAGGCATAAGGAGTGGGAATGCTCTTACATTGTAACCCACACTAGCTTGAGACTCATTAGGTAGCCCAGGCTAGCTTCCAAGTCATGGTAATCCTTCTGCCTCATCTGGCGTTACAAGCATGAGCTACCCTACCAAGCTAGAGAGACAACTAAAAGGAGGCAGGACTTGCTTGGCTGGATGATTGCCTGGCTGAAGTCAGGATAACTGAGAAGCAAAGCCTGTGCTCCCATAGTCCTCCTCTTTTCCTTCTCTTCCATTCGGTCCCTCAGCCTCTGATGCCATCCGAGTTGAGAGCAGGTCTTGCCTCCTTAGTTGTATCTCTGAGCCATGCTTAGACACACCCAGATGTGTGCTTCTCAGTCCATCCAAGTTAACAACCAAAATGACCCGTCGAATGTACTTGCACGAAGATGGCTGTGATGTCACTGATGATCTCACAGGACAGGATCACCAGTGGTTCGTCACTGACTTGAGCATTATGTGTCAGGCAACTGCAGTTCAGGGAGTATGTAGGTATGTCAATCATCATGAAGATAAGTGTGAAGATATCCCAACTTAGAGATTACTGACCCATTTCAACACTGAATCCCTCCCTTCAACTGCCCACCCATCTCTCCCTCCCACTTTTCTAAACACTGTAGATCTCAAATGAAGTGTCAAGGAATTGGTGGGCCGGAGGGAGATTGGCACACACACACACATCCCAAAAGATTGGAAAGCAGAGGATTCATCATCCTTGAGAGGTGATGCTAGCTGCAAGATACCAGCTGCAACCTTAGGTGTATCCCAAGGGGTCATGGACAACTTTCCTAACTGCCTTCTCAGTGGTGCAGAAATTAAGGATTCACAGGGATTCTTTCTTCTCACAATGGCTGCGTGCATCTTCCATCCCAAATGCATATCATGAAATTCTGCCAGTCCAGATGGAGCTCCTTGGGGGAGAGCTCTTCTCATCCCTGCAGAGAGAAGCCCAAGCTCACGATGGGCAGAGTGAAGTAAGAGAAGATGGTGCAGAATCCTCTCAAAGCACCTGCCGTGGCTTTGTTTTCACTGAGCTCTGGGAATGTCATGTATTCTTTGTCACACTGGCCACAGACACTCTTAAGTCCTGGACCTACCTTCTTGACTTTACCCGCTGGTTCTTTGGACTCTGGATGACAAGCTGCGTGCTGGTGCCCCTGCTCATGGTGTTCAAGGGGACTTGTGGTGGGACTCAGAAGCCACTTCGACCTCTACCAAGTCTTCGAGCTGTGGGGGACTCAGCAAGACCTGCTGTCCCCAAGGGATCACCAGATTCCTAACCGCTGCACGTCTGAATGAAGAGGCTTCTTGAGTGGAGCACTGAGAAGGTCCTGTGTGGGTGGCCAAGATGCCAAGTTCCTGCAGATTCCATGGTCATGCCATGTTGGAAGCTCTGGCACAGAAGATACCTCCAACCTGCTTGCTCCAAGATGTGCACAGTGATCTCCGCTGTGCTCGAGCCTCTTCTGCGTTGCATGGACGCATAAGCCTCATAGGCACAGACGCTGCCGTGATATTGGCTCAGCAGCCAGCGTCAGCCTTCCAGCAAGCAAGCCACATCAGCTCACCACGCCTCCAAATTTCTTAGGGTTTCCCATTGCCCGCGGAAGAGAGTTCCCAGGGCCCTCCACCTCACCCGAAGCCATCACTGCTACTCTGCCCTCAGTGTTTGGGGGTGTCAGCCTCATGTCCCTTCACAGCTTCTCAGACACTGGCATGCACCCATGATAATCACTGTGCTGCACCCCTCAGCTGGGGGCATCCATCCAGCTAGCTAAGTCACTGGGCCCGCTCTTCTGAATCTTTGTCTAGCTGTACCATTTCCAGGAGTCCTTCGGCTTTAGCCACCCTGGACTCTCTTTCAACCCTCTCTTCTTACCCTCTGCTCCTATGTTCTTGCTCCACAGTGCTTCCATATAGCATGCATGTGATTGTTCTTACTGCCTTGTTTACTGCGGACTGTCTGTCTGTCCACACTGGAACAGCAGCTCCATCCAGCCAAGGATTCTGTGGCTGTGGCACCATCTTGTTCACCAAATCCCTATCACTGAGTCTGGCACACACAATAGATGCTCAACCAATACTTGCTGACAGTTGAAGTGGTGGCACATGGAATTCACTTGGGGCAAGGACCAAGTGTTTTACAGGACACACATTGTTTAAGAGGAATATTAAGCACATTTGCAAATGAGAGAAAGGAAGCAGGAAGGAGGATTAACTAGTTCTTAACACTCCTGTTCTATGGAAACAAGTAACACCAAACGGAGGTTACAGGACCACAGGAAAGATTTGCATGTGGTACATATAAGCTTGACGCTCCTGCCTTCATTCTTTCCCTGGTACTTATACCCTGGTTTCCTTCTTAAGTACCACGACTTCCTCTATTTTTCCATCAGTGAGTTCTGGGACCATGGACTTCATTCCTAAGCCAGAGGGGACACTTGTGATGAGAGACAGCTAGTCAACATCTGGCATTCTTCTCGCCTTAGTGATTGGCTCAGGGATGTGCATGTGACCTGATGGGAGCTGAGGATGCTGGGACAAGATGGCTTCCCTGCAGGCCTGGACAGCCGGGAAGCTGCAGGCATCTTGGGAGGCCGCAGGGTGAGTTGTCTGAGAAGAGAAGGAGATGGGGCTGATCAGTGAGATAGCTGGTCCCGGCCCAGGCTTGCTTGGAGCTACACAGCGCTCTCTTTCTGCCAGCATCCTCTGGGGAGAAACTTTTGCCTCAGGGGACCGAATGTAAGCCCAACTTCCTTTGCTTTTGTAAAACTTCTCTCCTCTCTCCCTCTTTCCTTTTCCTTTCCTTTCCTTTTCCTTTCCTTTCTTTTCTCCTTCCTTTTCTTTTTTTTTTCTTCCTTTCTCTCCATCCCTCTCAAACTCTCCCCTCCCCCTTCTTCCCTGACATTCACCTGGTGATTACTATGTGGGAGAAACTATTCTGCATTCATTGCATTTTATTTTTACAATACCCTTGTTAGGTAAGAAATTCCCATTCTGTGGATGGCAACACTGGAAACTTTGCACAAGACCCTCCTATCGTGAGGTCAGATTTAAACAATGCCTCAGCCCCACACATTCATCACTAGGCCCCACTGGCTGTCTTTCAGAGCACAGCTGGCATTGGCAGCTCAGCATTGACCAAGGTAGGATGGCTTAGGGAGTGTTTTCTCAGTTCACTAGTCTGAATCTATTCAACTGAATGCTTTTCTTTTTTTAATAAACTGTCTTTATTTCTAAGTTAAAAAAAATTGGATGGCTATCATGTCAATTAAATGTGGATACAGAAAGCAGTATAAGGAAAGGACAGCCATAATAGTTAAGAAAGAAGTCTTGGCTGGGCTAGTATGGAGGAAGCTGAGACAGGAGAACTACAAATTGGAGGTTAGCCTGGTTATGTAGTTCTAGGCTAGTGTGAGATACAGAGGGACACCCTGTCTCACTCAATTAAGACAAGTGACAACAAACAAATAAACAAACAAAAAAGCCAACCAAAGAACAAAACTTTGAGTGCAGTCTAGTCCTGGTTCGAATGCCATGTCTTATGTGCACCAGCTGGTGAACTTGGCCTATATTAACTGACCTGTCTAGCAGGATCTGTCTCAAAATGACTTTGCCTGGTTTCACCAGGAAGTAGCTGTGAGTATTGCCCAATTATCTGGCCCATGAGTGAAAGCTGCTGTGATCATAGTATATTGTGTATAATTACTATTAATATTGTTCTTATTATGAGTCACCCTTGGAATTCTCAGCGCCAGCAGCGGAAGACTCTGAGACAGGGAGCAGAGTGCATTTCCTCCCTTGTGACTCTAACATCCAGCCTCTCTTCCAGCTTCTCCCTGAGACCTGAGAAACTCCATGGAAACTGCTGATTGAACTTGGTCACCATCATGGGGAAGCAGGTTGGCGCAGCCTTCAGAATGCACTGGTGTTTAAAGAGATGTTCTCAGAAATGCACGCGTGCCCCCAAAGAGCAGGGATCAAGCCTGAGCTTGATGTGATGTCAGACAGATAGAAATCAGCCCTCTGGCTACTAAAGCATTGCTGCTGCTTTAAGGGGCACAAACTACCCCAAACCCAGAGTGTTCCACTAGTAGTAAATGGCTCCCTGTCTTGGATTAATGCAGCTGTGGAGATTAACATTTTAGTGTGTTCTTCCAATGGAGACCCTTCAGCAGCCGTCCTGAGAGAGCACTGTGTTTTGGTGTTTTCTATGTATCAGGGGATAATCATCCCCCTCCAAAAAAAAAAATGTGTTGCTGTCTCACCTTGCCCCCCACATCCAAGTTCTGGTGCTTACCTTGGCTTTGGAGGTTTACAGCTTCCGTAATCTCCTTGGAATTTCCATCTTTGCTTACCAAACTGTTCTGTGTGGGTATAGGCACTGACCAGAAAGCCATTTGCTGTTAGAACACTTTGTCAGTTTCCAATTCCTTTACAGCATTACTTTCCGTTTCTTCTTTCATTTTCTTTTTTTTTTTTTTTTATCCTGACTTGAGAAAACTTGATCCGTTTGGAGCAGGGCAACCCCAGCTGTTCCTTCCTGTGTGCCTAGACAGAGGCGATGTGGGGGCAGAAGGGTCCAGCATATTCCAAGGGCCCATGTGCAGAGAGGACAAGGAAGAGGGGAGCCCTCTCCATGGGAGACATTCAATAACTCTCTTAGCCTTTATGATGCAGGACAGGGGCTCATTTGCTCGATTTGGGGTGACAGCCTCTGGTTTTGTTATCACGTAGCTGGAGTTTGAAGCAGGCACCACTCTTGGCGGCCAGAGCCGCAGGAGGCATGGAAATCTGAGGGCTGTTGGCAGCAGTAGCATAAATCCAGCGTGTGCGAGGGGCCCGACCCAGCCCGGGGAGGAAGGAGCGAGGGGCTTCCTTTGACGGTAAGATTTCCTGCCTCTGTCGGAGAGGTTGTGGGGCCTGGACGCACAAGCAAAGCCGGCATCAATTACTTGAAAGGAAATCAACTCTATTCCTGAAGGTTTGGCACCAGAGACGTTCATTGTTGAGAAAGGGGAAGAAGGAGAGGGGGGAAGAAAGGCTAATGAACTCCCCTCTCTCTGAGGTTTTCAAAGGCCTCTTGTGTCAGCCGCTGCTTCCCTTTCTTTGCGGACGTCTTAGGAACTCTCATGAGCTCCTCAACAGATGCTACTTTCAAGGCCTGGAACTTCGTCATTAAACCTTCACCCCCAGATGAATTAAAGTGGAGGCACGAAATAGCCTCCCCACTTCCAACCCACAGAGGCAGGAAAAGCGATTGGGGAGGGGGTGATTCTCCGCACGTGTCATGTGCCTTCCTGTCAAATAGTGATTAATTCAGGCCCACTTAGGTTTTCTAACTTTCATCCATTTTTCTTCAAATCTCTTTCTGCCATCCCAACATAACCTCTCTCCGCAACAGAAATTGCAGCTTAATTGCCTTGGAGCAGCTGTCGGCCTCTCTCAGGCCTCACCCTCTCTGAAGATGGTTGTGTGGTTGGAGCCTGCGGAAGGCCCTGGCCAGTGACAACTTGTGGGGGGACAGATTGAATGACTTCCTTGTTCCTGACTAGCTGTGTCCACCCTAGCTTGGGGCCAAACAAAGCCTTTGCCTCTAAATATAGCTTTGCTGTCTCGTGTAGCCGTCCTCACACACTGTAAACCAAAAAAAATCCTGGAGTCCTCTTCAACGTGGCTCACTCTTCTCTGGATTTGCACATGTGTAGGTCAGGCTGGTCCTCGACCAGGCACAGCTGAGCTGAGCTGATTTTTTTTTCCCAGTGAGTTTAAAGTTAAGCAGGAGACTGTCCTAAAACATTCCCTCTTGTACACAAAGTCTTTGAAACTGACGCCCGCTTAGAATTCAAGAGAAGCAGGGGTCCTGGATGGGAGGTAGTCTCTGTAGATCTAGCCAACTTACCCCAGTTCTTCTTCTTCTGAATAACCCATTCCAGTCTCTAACAGCTTTGGTGAGGGGCTGTTCTCTGGATCATGGATTAATAGAGTGAATGTGTTCTGAGCTTGTTTTCTTGGTGAGTTGGTGAGGAGGCATCTGGATACCCCAGTACCACTGTCCACTGTCCTGCACAAGCGGAGGTTCCAGAGACAGACCCCCAAAGTGTGAATTTTGCCAGAGTCAGGTAATCTGTGGGGCCATTATTGTCCCTCCAAACTGGTCTTTTAATCTGCTCCTTTCCAAGGCTGGACTGAGTGATGTTCAGATATTCAGCCGCCAGTAAATGGCTAAGTTCCCAATAATTAGAACGTCTTTTCTTTCCTTCTCTTCCTAGTTGTTTGTTCATATTGAGAAAAGGTCATACTATAGAACCCAGGCTGTCCTTGAACCTGCAGCAGTGTCCCTCCTTCAGCCTCTGAGCACAAGGATCCATTACAGATGTGTACTGCCCCATCCAGCTCAAGGCTATTTTTCTCTTTTGCCCTGGGAGCCCAGTGCCTCGACTTGTGACAAAAATGAAAACAACTCCAGGCAGAGGAGGTGCTGATGAAGAGGAGGGAAGGGAAAACACATCAAAAGTAACCAGAAGTGATCTTTTCTGATTGCCAAAGACACACGCTGTGGGTTCCAACACTGCAGAAACCTATGAGCCAGGCAGTGGAAATCCCCTGAAGGAATCAACATTCGGCAGCTGTTAGGAGGTGTGTCTGACCTGTGCCGTGTGACAGTGTCCACCCCTACGTCCAGGGCCAGCACCCTTCAGAGACCTGCTGATAGAAACCTCGTCACTTTCAGCTGGCATGGTCGTTAGCTGCAGATATCAACTTGACAATGAAGGCTTAAGCTCTGGGCACATTTGTAATTAGTAGAATTAGTAGTTAAGCCCTGAGCAAGCCTGCAGGAGATTGCCTAATTGATGGCAGGAGACCCAGCCCATAGTAGGTGGAACTTTTCCCTAGACAGGTGGATAAGAAGCTCACCTGGGAATTGTCATTCTTTACTGCCTGGCAAGTGAGCTCACCTGGGAATTGTCATTCTTTACTGCCTGGCAAGTGAGGTTTGCTTCTCCTCTCGCACGGACTTAATGTGCCCAGTTCCTTTGGCCCATGGTATTGGTATGAGGTCTCCTGCCAAGCTGGACTAAGAACCATAACTGGACAATCATAAGCCAGAATAAAACCCCTCGTTCCCCATAGGCCGTTTTGAGGTGAGTTTATCTGCCGTGTGCAGGCAAACTGAGATAGCTCCTTGCAGTGCAATCCAGGTATGTGGCTGGATTGTGATAGACACCCACTACTCTAGACCCTCAGAGTTTATCTTTGAACTAAACTGCACTACAAAACCCTGTTCAGTTGGATTGCATCCATTTGTGCTAAGTATACTCCAGGCCATCTTTTTTTGCCCAAGGCCTGGATATATGGTCTTGAAGCCTACTCAAAGCAGTAATCTGTGAACCCACCATGGGCAAATGGACATGAAATAGACGCCCACTTGACTTAGAGTTTTGTACCCAATTTGGGAACCCTGCATCTGTATTTCTTCTCACAGCCCACTTCCAACCCCTCTTCAGCTGGTCTTCTTAGGACCATAGCTGAGTATAAGATTCACTTGAAGATGAAGCATTGGGAAGTTTGTCACTAGTCAAAATCGTGTTTTCACTCTTGCTACCAACAGGCTCAGAGTCAGATTTCCAAGCTCCGCAGTAACAAACACATTGCCCATTACCTAGTCCAGAATTTTGATTCCTGCTGTCCGTGTGTTAGGTTGCAGAATGCCGTGTTCCAAAGAGGCAAAAGGACAAACAAACAAGTTTGTCTCATCTGGTGTCTCATTAACATGGGCTCTAGGCTGATAATGTTGTTCCCCTTGTGGCTCAAAAACAAGGCCGTGCGTTTATACACTATTGAAGAAGAAAGGTCTTTGACTGAGCTGTGTAATTGGAGCTGGGAAGAGGAACTGAGACTGGGTTGATGGCTTGGATCTAGGCAGAGGTTTATTTTCAGTCTTCGGCGAATGTTCTTGTGGCCCATTTCATAGATGCATAGAGCAAACTGAACATCCAGGAGCCACCAGGGAGTCCCTCCCGGGTCTGGCCTCCAGTGCCTTTGGGCGAGTCATCTCAGGCAATCTTTTCTATTTCAAAAGCACCCCCTGGGCATTCCAAGTGTTGCTGGTGAGCGCATTTAATTTCTACTTTGTTTAGCCATCAGAAAGGCTCACAGACTTTCGTAAGGCAGGACATCCTCTCAATGGAGGATCTGTAAGGTACTTGGCTTCCAACCCCCCAATATGTAGAAATGATCTGAATACACAAAATTAGAAAAACATACAGAGAATGGTTGTTTAAAATTCACAGCTGTCAACATCAAGTATTCTGAGCAAGAGAAAGAATGTAAGAGACATCGGGTTAACAAAATAGCTGCAGATGGGTCGGTGTGCGCGGAGGACTAGCGGGCATTGTCTGAGCTCCGTTCGCAGAGGCTCATTTGCATTCTGGGACAAAGGTTCGCTGTTGGAGATCCTTTCTCTCCGTCCACCTCCTCCAAAAGGCGCCCGGCCATCCTCCACGAGGCTCGTCTGCCTCCCTCCTACAGAAACGAACACAAATCTGTTATTTTAACAGAACGCAGGCACAAAGTGGTGTTTTCACTCAGAATAAAGCTGGGGGAAGCCGAAGAATAGGGCCTTTTATTTGCAGGAGATAGTCAAAGGAAGTAGGATTGAACCGTAGGCCAGCATGGATGAATAAAGTTGTTAGAGAACTTGCAGCCTGTGGCCTGGGAGCTCCGTGCAGAGAGTTCCTGGCTGTCCGCGTGAAGCCCTCAGTCTCAGAATGCATAATTGCATGGGTTAATTTCACTTTCAGCTGGCCCTTCAACGCTGAATAAATTCATCGGCCTCCGCTTTTGCCCAAGAGAGGAGACTTCTTGCAATTTAATACTCATGATTGACACCAGAACGTGTAGCTTTCCTTTCTTCCTGTCGTGACTTGTCTGCAACGCACGCATGCATTTTGCTGGTGACTGCCCTTTCACAGTTGCATTCATCCCACCAACTCCACCGGCCTGTTTCGTGATGTGGCTGGAAAGTGGCACAAACAAATATGCAAAAAGACAGAGAGGTGGAGGTGGGTTGGTGCGTTCAGAGGAAAGGAAGTGGTAGGTATAAATGGCATTGAGATGACAAAGATTTGCCCTGGTGACTAGCACTTGTAAGTCTAGGACGGTCTTCCCTGGATGGATCATACTGTGGACTCTAAGCTAGACATTCTGCCATTTATGAAAGACTTTATGAGCTGGAGGGTCTTTAAGTACTGACCCACTTGTCAGCTGCTTTATCCTTTCCCCAAGGCGACAGAGATTGCTAGTGTGAATATGGGAATCGACACCCCCAGAGAGGGGGTCGTGGTTAAGGAAGAAAGTCCAGGTTGTCTCTACTGCTCCCTTCTCCCTCTTTCTTTCCATGGTCTTCAGAAGAAAAGGGCATGTGTCACCCTGCTAGTGTGTGAGTTTGGTTTGTCCTTCACCTCCCCAGTGTTCATTCACTGGAAGGCTGATCCCCCTGTGTGGTGTTGAGGTGCTGGGGCAGAGGCCTAGTGGGAAGTCACTATGTCATGGGACTCCACCCCCACACGAATAGACTCGTTAGATCTTGCAGTATGGGTTGGGTCTCACGAGAGCCAGTTTGCTCTTGAGAAAGTGGGTTGCTATACAGTGAGAGCAACACCGGGAGTCTGGGCTCTCCTTTATGCAGCCCACTTCCTCTCTGTCTCTCCGCCGCGCTGTGACAGCCAGGACACACTCACTGGGAAGCCTTTGCGGCGCTGTGTGGATCTGTCAGTCACCAGAAGGTTAGCTGACAACCTCCCTTTCTTTTATGCATTCCCAGCGTCAGGTGTTCCGTGACGGCAACACACAGCGCACCGAGATCCACCTTCCCAGCGGGGGCAGGGACGGCATAGGAGAGATGTCCTAGATTGGGGCTGGGAACTTGAGGACCCTGTGATTTCAAGGTCATGTTAGGAGGTGCCTCACGTCTGGGGTGGTGGCTATCTGGCCCAGCTCTGAACTGGCCCCACGATATCACCGAGAGCCTTGATTCTTTAAATCAAGGGTCCTATTAGCAACTCCACTGGTAGTGGAGTCGATGGCCTTAATTCTTGGGGGGCAAGATAAAGTCAAATTTTCCTTTATAATTACTGAAGAGACCCTACATGTTTAAACAGAAGGAGTGGGGGAGGCAAATCTGGCAGAGTGCATACAATCTCCTCTCCTTTGCCTCCTGGACTTTGAACTGGCAACGCTGAATTTGTCAGTATGAGAAGGTAGTGTGAGAGTCCGTTGGTCTGCTTTCTATGACTATACCAAAATACTCGAAATAATCAACTTTTAGTGAGAAAATGGGGGAGGGGAGTTGGCTCATGGTTTTGGAGGTTTCAATCCATGATTGATTGGCCCCACTGATTTGGGTCTGAGCATCCTATCATGGCGGGAACACAGGGCTCAGCAACCCATTCACCTCAGAAGAGAGCAAGAGTAAGAGCCGGACTTCCCATAGTACCCTGCCAGCATGCACTTCACTGGCCTAAAACCTCCTACTAGTTCCTCCTTCTTAAAGTCCTGTTTCCTCCCAATAAGGCAGCCCAGGGGACTAAACATTTAAGGTCCTGAGCCCTGGAGGGACAGTCAATATCCAGACAACATACTCTCCCTCCTTTAGGCTGGGAGAGTAGAAAGTAGAGGAGCCCTTGAAAAATCTGGCCGCTGGGGGCATAAGCAGCGTGATGATGTCCCACAAGTATATGTCTTTGTCCCAGCAGGGGATCAGATGAGATCACAGAAGAAAGATCTGGAACACTGGGCAAATGTCAGTCTGTTTTTAATTGTTAACCACTAGCCACTAGCACTGTCTGTTCCTTGCCTGCTAAGGAATCTACTAGAGAAGTTGTTTTTTTTTTTTAATTTTTGGTTCTGTGTGTGTGTGTGTGTGTGTGTGTGTGTGTGTGTGTGTGTGTAACAAATATTTATTCAGAGTGTACCATATACCACTGGCCAGGGACGCTAGAAACTTATGTCAAATCGTGTCACTACTACTCAAAACACAAGGTTCCTCACAATTAGTATGATATTCAAAACTTGGTGTGAGGTTCTGAAGCAAGGTTCCCCCACCTGCTTCCCTCCCATCATCCTTTGCTTTTTTCTTTCCGGTGCGGCTTCCCACTTGCACCTTTTCGTTTTTCCTGGGACGTGTTCTCGCAGTGACGGAAACATCCTCTCTTTCTCTCCAGTCAGGCCGGGTCCCTGGCCTCTTGCTCAGAAAGGCGCTTCCTTAACCACACTCCCCCAAACACACTCGCTGTGCTCGTAATGCTTTCTCTGGTCAGTTGCTGCTGTCTTCCCACCCCATCGCACCTCCATGAGGCTTGTGCTTGCGGGTACATGCCTACCACCTACAACAGCCCCCTGCACTTAGTAGGCTCTTTACAAGCAAGTGGCGGTGGATGTGAAGGCCTGCACAAGAGAAGGCATCTATCTTCTCTTGCACCTGTCCTTTATCTGATGGGACCTGGGCTCAAACAGGAAGAGAGGACGTATGCAAACACTGCAATGGTGACTTTGGGATTGGGCCTGCAAGACCCACTATTAATTGTTATCATAGAAGGCTTGTCTAGGCTTGAGGATCCAGTGCCCACCCGAGTCTTAGCATGACACATATGAGGACCAAGGTTTGTAGAGGCACATTCAGGGGACCCACACAAGGAGGGCTATTTGCTACCTGGACTGGTATCCCAAGTTGTTTTTTCCTGAATGTGGAGCCAATAGGAGCCTTGAGGTCCTGCTCTCTGATTGGTGGAATATGATCACCTGACCCACCCTGAACCGATTATATTTTTTCTGCTCTAGTCCAAACTGGCTTTCAGTTTTAAGCCAACCAGAGTCCTATTTATTATTTATTAATTTAAGGAAAAAGAGAAAGAGAGAGATCACATGCATGCTCTGGTGTAAGGGAGGAGGTCAGGGACAACATTCAGAAGTTACTCTCTCCTTCTACCATGTGGGCTCGAGAATGGGGCCCAGGTGCCCAAATCTGTAAGCAGCTTACCTGCTGAGCTGTCTTGCCGGCCCCAATCAGGAGCTCCTCGTTGAGATTTTCCAGCAGCAAAAGTTTTGATTACTAGACACAGAGTCATGAGCTCTGGGCTGGAAACAGCAGGGAAGAAGGTTCTAGCTTCAGAGTGATAGACTTGGACCAAGAGGTGTTTGACGAGAGACCAAGGTGGAGACGGAGAGCTCAAGAAAAGTCTGAGGACTGGGGTTGTCTCCAAGCCTTTCTGATTCAGACTCACGACAGACTAAATCCCTCTTTAGTCTAAAGTAGCTCAAGCTGCATTTGTTTTATCAAGCACAAGTTTCATTTCAGCTAGTTACATAATTATTATAAAATAAACATACAAATTTAATTTAAAGAAATAAAACACGGCAGGAGATTGTGAGATGAAAAGTGGTCTTCCTTCTTGGTCCCCAGTGCACCTCCCCCTCCTTCCCCCCATTCTTCGAGGTAACCCACAACCACTTGTGAAAGGTATTATCCTCCCAACTGTCATGTCAGCGACTCCTGGCAAGCATTCTGAAAGGCAGCAGAGAAAGCTTTGTAATTGTGATTTATCTGATTGTAATATATATTACTCTTGTAGATTTTCAAACAATGGGTTATTCAACCATTTGTTTCAGTCAGCTTTGTCTGCATTAGTAAATGTTTTGACATTAGCCATTTATTTCGGAGATGAATGATTCATTTGGGTATTTCTCAACAACATAAAATAATCCTCTGGGTGAAGGCAGCGCTGGGTTTTTTTTGGCAGGGCCTGGGTTATTCATCCGTACATTCTTCTTGCCGCCGGGTGTGCGCAGAGTAGAGGCACACTGGGCACTGGGATGGATGAAGAATCTTTTTTTTAAAGGGCCAAGAGGAAGGGAACAGGACAAAGCTTCCACAGAGAAGATCTTCGGGCAGTGGACTTGGCAGACTTTCAGTCTTTGCTGTCAGCTCCAAGCAGCTTTCTTCTCCCATCTCCAGGAAATTTTCTTGCCCTTTTCAACAGCTACTTCAGGTCTCTCCGATGGATTAGTTTTGCTCAGTTTAGTTCATACTAGTGTCGGTTGCTTGCAACTCAAGAACCCTGACCCAGAAATCAGTGCGTCAGAACAGGACAATGAAACTAAGCGGAAGAAACAGCCAGCCACTCAAAAGAGAGAGGAAAAGAAAGGCACATGCATGCTGAGTCCTGGGCTTTGGGCTGCGGGGCTGAGTCAGTGCTGCCAGGCAAAACATTTGGGCCTTTCCAGCCCTCTGCATCCAGGTGCTGAGACTCGGGCACAGGAGGAAGTGGTTTCCAGGGGCCAAAGACAGCGTGAGGGAACTTGTAGGGCTCTCACCCTGAAGGCATTGACACCATAGCATGCTCATTCAGGAAAAAAGTATGAAAAGCTTAATTTTTTAGTGTGCACAGAGTTCAGAAGACAACTTGTAGGAGCCACTTTTCCCCTCCTATCATCTATGTTCCAGGGATTAAACTCAGGTGGCCAAGTTTGGCAATGAGCACCTTTACCTAGGGTCATCTTGTTTGTCCTAGGAAAAAAAATATTTTTGTTGTTGTTTCTTTGTTTTAAATTAGAAAGAGGAAGCAAGCAGGGTCAGAAGCTGGAGCAGTGGTCTCTGCCCTTCATCTCTGGCTCCTTGTGAGTCACCTCGGAGGTGGCCATCTGTGACCAGTACTGATCATCTATTTGCTTCTGGTAAGATACTGATTGGCCGTCTTATGATGGAATGACCAAAAGAAGGGGTGCCCTGGTGTGAAGCCCATCTCTGCAGCTTCCCGTGTGACTACTTGTGTGTGTGTGTGTGTGTGTGTGTGTGTGTGTGTGTGTGTGTGTATCTGTGTGTCTGTGTGTCTGTGTGTTTATGTGCATCTGTGGGCATCGGAGGGCACTGTGTGTCCCTGTAGAGGCCCAAGGATGACTTCTGGAGTCATCCTGGATTGCTTCTACCTCCTTTTTGCTTCGCTCTGTGATTTCCCAGGTTCCATCTTCCAGAGCCGAAAGTATAGGCTGCCACCATTTCCACCTAGCAGTTTTTATGTGAAATCTGACACCTGAACTCAAGTCCTTCTGCTTGTGAGGCGAATTCTTAACCCCCGAGTCATCTCTCCAATCCCAAGAATTCAGAATTTAAAAGTAAGCATGGGTAACTGGCCAAAATGCAAAAAAAACAGATGACTGTGAACTGCTGGACCCTGAACAGGATATCTGAATCACCCTGACCCCCAACCCCAGGCCCAGGAACAGCAGAGAAGGGAGCAGTAAGATTGCAAGAGCCTGACGTGAGGCAGAGGTGCAGTCACCTACTATCTTCTGAACATGACAGGGCTGTTGTATCCATGATTTCACAGTACCTATGTGTTACTCATGAGGAAGCTGAGCAGAGAAATAATTCTAAATTCTGCCAGGATGCACCTGCAAATCTGTGCTTCAGAGCAACGGCTCCAAGCCTACGACAAAGGCAGAGGTCTCCAAAGTACAGATTACGAGTTGTAAGTGGTCGGTATAAATGGAACCTCACTTGTGGATATTCTAATTGCTCTTTCCTCTTTAACATGCTTCGTGTTTCACTGTATAGCATGAGGCAATACTCACACAGTTTGGGAAAGAGCAATTTAGAAAGACAAGACCCACCGATCTTAAAGCTCTGACGTACCGCTCAAGGAAAATCTAAATAGGTCAAATACCTCTAACGTCGAATTAGCTGGAATTATCCAAGTGATTACATTGGATATTACTATGGGAATATTTCATATAAAGCACAGTAATATACACTCATCTTTATGGAATGAATCCAGACTTAAAACTAACTCTGGAGAATTAAGAATTGTATTTTCCAAGAATTAACCACCCCTATTTGACAGTAGCTGTAAAAGTTTTATTAGGCAATACATCCAACCTCAAATTGGAAATTTGTGTTGGAACCCGTTTAGGAAATAATTATTGCTGTGTTGTTAATTTTATATTTGCCTAATAAAACCCAGCAGGAGCAACAGGGTTGGTAGGGATAACAAAAGCTAGCCATCAGATGTGCTTTAAAGGAGTGTTTGGACCAAGCTGGAACAAGGAACGTGTATGCTGTTGAACGCTGTGGCTGCTGACATTGTGGGATTAATAGTTCATGGTTATCAGACTGTGAAAAAAGAAACACCATGCCACTTATATCATCCTCACTAGCCAGCATGAAGGACCTCTGTGTGATTCTTGTCAGCGGTTTGCTGGGGAAAAGTTTCACTTCTCCACCTACTCAGAAGTTCTCAGAAACCTGTCTCTACGCATATGTGTCCACACTGACGTCTTCTCCTTGGAGTCTGCTTGTTCAGTTTGCATCGGGAAGGTGTTAGTGGAGACAGCCCAGCTTCCCTTAGAAGCAAAAATCACATGTCTCTGTTATTGCTGTCAGCGATGCTAATTGCCTCGTGCAAGCGTGGGAGCAGGTATTCTGCTTCCTTGTTTAGCATCATCTTCCGATCTCTGCTAGTATTAGCTAGTGTCTTCTAGAATCTTCCAGCTTCATCTCGGAGACAGAATTCACAGCCAGAAACTCAGTTCAGCAGCTACTTGCTATAAATTGTTTTGTGGGCAATGTTGTCTAAAACCCTAAGTTGCCTTTTGGATGGGGCGTGGAATAACACCAGCTCACACAGCCAGGCACTCTGAAGGTAGAATGTGTTTAATACCTGTGTCTCCCTTGTTCATCTCTAGCCTCGCCAAAGAGTGGTCAGAACCTGGGTTCAGAGTCTTGGCAGGTGGTATCAAACAGCTAACGTTTGAGTTAACATTATTTGTTCTGCCTTTAAAAAGTAGTAAATTCATTTCTGATAGAAATTGAGTGTTTCCATTGAGATAATTAATTAAGAAGTAAGTTCATCTATTTGAAGAAAAGCCCCATGGTAAATACTAATGTAATTAGTCTTTGGATATGACAACAGTGTTTATGTGAAGGGCGTTTGATGAAGTGACCACCTCCCTAGATAATATGAAGAACCCAAAGGCAAAGTAAACAGGGAAAGAAGCCATTGGATTTGTAATGACTAGTGAGGAAAAGGAATGAGTTTCTCAGAGCCAAGTGAGCTCTACTCAGGCAATAAGCATATGCTCTGAAAGAAAAAAGGGCCACAAATACCCTGGTGTCTCTCTCCTGCCACCATTTTTTACATAATATTCTTACTCATTTATAATCTCATATATGGATATAATGCATTTTGATCATAGCTATTCTTTCTCCCTCCTCTTTCCCTAGACATTCTCCCAGCATTCCACCTTTCATCTTTCTGTCCTCATTATGTCTATTTGGACTATAATGTAAAATGATACATGAGCAATAATACATTTAATTAAGTAGGTAGTTGCTATAATTGAGCTTCTAGCTCTATGTGGTTAAGAAGCCCTGAGAAAACTAAAGAACAGCAGTTTTGTCCATCTCCTATGAGATGACGTTCATGAGGAGACCACACAGAGCCCTGGCCCACAGGAGCCCATCCACCCTGTTAGCACATAGCTCAGGCCCAGGGAGCCCATGAAATCCACATTACGAGCACAGGTGACCCCGCCCATGAGGCTGTCCATGCCTTAGACATGAAGCATTAGGTGGCGCATCACGTGGAGACCAGGTCCAGCAAAATTGTCCAAGTTGAGGGCACATGGAGTCTGGTCTAGGGGTCACAAGGACCCCGGCTCAGAGAGTCTGCCCACATGGAAGGCACATGGTACCCTGGCCCAGGGCTGCCATCCTCATGTGAGTCCCTGGCCCTTGGAATGTCGCCCACACTGTGAATACATGGAGTTCAGCCCATGGAAGGACACGTGTGTTGTGAATACACAGATACAGAATTAAGCAGGTTGGCAGGTAGTGTGGTATGTCAGGTTAACTGTTCACAGGTGAAAACGCTGAATGTAAAAAGAGTCTCTCTCCTCTCTGCCTCCATCTGAGACACTTGTGACACAGTAGCCACATGTGCAGAACCTCTAGGGCACATGTCTCTTCCATCTTCTAACACTTGGATTGTGACCTCCATGTCCAAGTGTTCTGTCTTCTCATTTCCTTTCAGAGGTGGGGAAGGAGATCCTAGAAAATGGAGATTAACTTCACGAGTGCCAGGAAGCTCCTGACACAAGACTCAATGAGGCCCTTTCAAAAGGTTATATAAGCAGTTGGTAGGTAGAGAAGACTCTCAGTCAACTATGGTGCAAGAAGCCCCAGAAATGTAGCTTTCATGAAGCATTCATGCTAGTGGACTCCTCAGTGATGCAACTATCTCGGAGCTGTCCATACTCCTGTAAGTAATCCTTACCACGCATCTATAAGCGCCCTTTCTGCTGGTGAGTAGGTGCTTGTTCACTCTCCCTAAGAAAAGTCACACAATACCAACCCAATCAGAAGCCATGGTCAAGGATGAGCTGGATGATGATATCCTTAGTCTCCCACTCCTGGGGCATTGTTGCAAGATGAAGAAGAATGAAGACCATGTCCGAAGTGGGGACAGGAAGCCGGGCTGGAGACACAGGCCTGTAATCCCAGCCATCTAAGAGGCTGAGACAGAAGAAGTTACAAGGTCAACTGGTGAATCAATCAAATTCAAGACAGTCTAGGCAACTTAGTGAACCCATATCTCAAAATTTAAAATGATGAAAAGAGGACTAGGGATAGATGTCAGTGGTAAAACATTTGCCTAGCATGTGTGAGACTTGCCAGTGCTGGGAAAAAAAGGAAAAAAGGGAGGAGGAAGAAGAGGAGCAGGAGGAAGAGAAAGAGGATAAAGCACCACAAGGAGGTGCAAGGACGCGAGCTTTAGGTGGCTGAAACTGGGTGTATATGTGTCTGGGGTATTCGGAAACACTGAAATGGGGATTAGGGAGACGGATCAGTGATAAAACCTTTGCTTTGCAAGCAGAAGGACCTGAGTTTGGACATCGGATCCTTCAATGAAAAGAAAAAAAAAGAAATACTGGGTAGACATGGCGACAGTTTGCAATTCTGGCCCTGGAAGATTGAACCTGGGAAACTCCAGAGCAAAGTAGTAAAGGTGGAAGAGCAGTCCAGGATGATTCCAGATGTCATCCTTAAACCTCCACAGGCGGGTATACTCTCAAGTGCCCTGTTGTGTTCTCTCTCTCTCTCTCTCTCTCTCTCTCTCTCTCTCTCTCTCTCTCTCCTTCTCTCCTTCTCTCTTCAAAAAAAGAAAGATTGAAATGGAAATCTGGAGGAAATTGACTTTGGAGATCCTACCATGTGTTTGCCTTGGTGCAAATATCCTTCCCCTGATCTATTTCATCAGCATAAATCAGATAAAGGAGATGCTCCGTTGGAACCCCTACATTTCAGGAGCAAGAAGCGGTGTGGCAAGTCATTCACAGATGAGAGATGGTTTGAATCCCTGCTTCAGGCAACCCAGCTTCTCCTCAGGCCACACAAAACAAGGCACAGCTGTGGGAACTGCATCTCAGACCCAGCCGGCTGAGTTCTTTGCGTGCTCATTTGTTTACTGGTTATCTGAGGTTGGGCAGGCAACTTGACTACTGCGAGCCTTGGTTTACTCATCTGGAGTGAGTCTTAGATCTGGTACGAGGTGCTTTAATCTACTGTGATATTAGAATTTTGTTTTATTTTGTTGAGAGAGTACCCATTCTGTTTGGGGAGTATAAGCACTAGTAGGCACTAACTGACTAGACACTAAAAACAACTCTTCTCCCAAGTATGGTTTTGTTTTCCCAGTACTAGAGATTGAGCTCGGCACCTTGTGTGTGTTAGGCAAGCGAGCCATCTACCACTGAGCTTTCAGTTTGACACAAGGCCTTTGCAAGTTTGCCCAGGACTGGCCTTAGGATTCTCCTATCTGACCTCTTCCTGCTAGTTAGAATGGTGGGTATGCACTATCATGCCCAGCCCCATTTTTTTTTAAACTTCCATAGACCAGCAGGCACGATACTCTAGGAGGTGAGGTCCCAGGTGATGATGCCTTTTTGCCCTGAAACATTTTCTAAGAGCGATTAGACCACTTGGGTGACATAGTTCATACAATAATAACAAATCCAATTGATTTTTCTTGGAGGACTGAAAGGCCAGGTCTTGCTTTTCCACAGTGTGGATAAGAGCAAGTATCAGACTGCCCATTCCATGTATTCGTTTTGAAAGCCTCATCCTTAACCCACAATATGTTATTTTATAATCACTTGCTTCTTTTTGATGGGATGCAGTAAATATCTTAGGGGTTGAAGTTCTCACAGCTCAAAGATGCTTTAGTTGGTTAAAAAATATTATGTAGGGTTGGGGATATGACTTAGGGATTAAAGCCTTTATTTGCAAGCAAAAGGACCTGAGTTCAGATCCCTAGATTCCACATTAAAAAAAATTGCTGTCCAGATGTAGCAATAGTCTGCAGTTCTGACCCTGGAAGACGGAGTCTAAGAAACCACAGAATAAAGCAATAAGGAGGTAGAGCAATCCAGGATGATTCTGGTAGGCTTCTATTTTTCTGAGATAGACTTTTGAGGGAGAAGTGGGCTTTTGAGAATCGGAAAGTGGAAGAGGAAAGTCACTTATGACAGAAGTAATTGTACAGGACCAGAGAGATGGCTCAGTGGGTAAGAGTGCTTGTTATGCAAGCATGAGGACTTGAGCTCAAATCCCTAGTGTCACTGTAAAGTGCCAGGAGTGACCAAGTGCCTGAAACCCCCACTCTGTGGTGGAGTGGGATTTATTGGTCTCCATTCTATCTCCAGTACAGTGAGTGAATGTCTGAAGACAGAATAACAGAACAGGATACTTTATATCCTTCCTCCATGTTCCTTCTGTGACACAGGCATACATGTGTCACACACACACAAATTCTTTTTTTTAAACTTAATTTTTTTTGCATGTGTATATGGATGGTGGCTCCATCCACCAGGGCCTGACGTGCAGGCCGCCACCCATTCTGCTTGGCATTTTTTCATGTGAAACCTTAGAATTGAGCCCAAGACCTTCTGCATTTGAAGCAGCGTCTTAACCCCTAAGTCATCTCTCCAGCCCACACATATAAATTCTATAAGTATAGGCTCAATAGTAGTCAAAACCAGTGAACCTGTAGTTCGTCACTCATGTGTTTTGCACATCATAAGCAGAGTGTGTGCGTATGCTTGTGTGCACTCATGCATGTGTATGGCATGTTTTGAGACAGGGTCTTGTTATGTATTGTGCAAAATGGTCTCAAACTCATGACCCTCCTGCCCCTGCTTGCTCAGTGCTGTGATTCCAGGTGTGTGTCACAGAATTAATAGAGTCTGGGGCTCAGTGACAGAAACACTTCCTCAGGTGTGACTGAGCTCACGTTATGGAGTTAGGAGTTATGGAGTTAGTTATGACTGCAAATGTAAACACATTCCTTGGTTGCTAGACTCTGGGATTTGCAATGAGATGATGTCCTAATCTCTCAGACTGAGAGATGGAAGGTGTCGTAGTTTCTTTTGGTTGCTGTGATAAAACACCCAGACAAAAGCAACTCAAGGGAGAAAGGGTTTATTCTGGCTCACAGTTGAAGCTACCATCCATCATGATGGGGAACTCGAGGAGGCATGAGCTTGAAGCAGTTGGTCATATTATATCTAAAATCAAGAAGCAGAGAGTGATAAATACATGTGCTGACCAATTCTCAGTCTTCATTTATAAAGCCTATGATTCCATCTAGGAAATGGGGCCACTCACAATAGTCAAGTCTCTCTACATCAATTAATATAATCAAGAAAATCTCCCATAGAGATACCTAGAGGCTGCTTTCCAGAGGACTCTAGAGTTTGCAAAGCTAACAATACTGCCTATATTAATTACTTTTCTGTTGCTTTGAGAGAACACCCCAAAATCAAGCAACTTACGGGAGAAAAGGGAGATTTATATACTTTATGGTTCCAGAGATGAGATGCAATCTTTGATAGCGGAAATGGCATGGCTGGCAGCAGAAGCTGAAGGAGGACTAAGTCAGTTGCTTCATGGAGGCTGAAAGCTGCATGACTGCCAGCTGCTAGAGCAGACTTCTCCTGGAAGTAAGGTGGGACTAATCCACTCCCTGTGTCTGCCTCCTTCTGCCAGGTTCCACCTGCCAAAGGTGCTATGACCTTCCCAAACACTTGAGTCTGTGGGGAACACATTTCAAATCATGACACTGCCCATGTTCTCACTTTACAGCCAGAAGTGTGAGATGCCAGTCATTCACTGCATGGCAAAGACCTAGCAGAGAGAATGTGGGGACAGAGGAGAGGGTACCTAAGTCAGATGGACCTATAAAGTCTTTTAGAGGATAGGGTCCTGTGAGAGGTGTAAGCAATTGTTGACTTATCCACAGAAGTCAGAATAAAAAGGTGCTTCATGCAAGAAAAGAGTGTGAGCAAAGCCCCAGAGCGGGAGGGGATGGTCAGTGAGAGAGGTCTCCATGTGCCTCCTAGGGAGACCCACTGGCTATGGAGACTTTGTGTCCAAGGTACAGAACTCTGCTCAAGCTAAGAAATCAAAGCCTGCGATTATGGACAGGACGCTGAGTCTCCTACCGTCCACGGGTCATGTCGGGGGGAATGACCAGTAGGAACCAAAGAGTCAATCGATTTCATCTGTCCCTCTCAGCTGGCTGCATTTCTCCCTCTGCTTGCTCTTGCCTTGTGAATGTGCCCTCCTCTTCTCTTTGACCTCAGTCTGACTCAACATGACCACCAGCTCACAGCACAATCCTGTGTAACCTCAGCTAACTCAACCTCTCAGCTCATCTGTCCAGGATAGGTCTCTGCCTGTCTTTCCTTGACTTAGGCAGAAATCTTAGCCCCAGACCATCCCAAACACATCTTGGGACCTGGTGCCCTTGGGTTAGGACTTCAATCCAAACAGCTGTAGCTGAATTGGCACTGTGAATGAGCTTTAGCAGCTACATCCCTAAAGGTGTTAGAACATTGAAGACACAGCTAGGAGAAACTCAGGAATGAACTGGTTGGTTATTTAAATGCAGAGTTAATGACATGGGCCCTGGAAACCCCTATATAAATGGGAGGACTAGGAAACACAAGCGTTTTTCTTTTTTTAAGATCAGACCATTCTAGACAGACACTTTTAATTTCTTTGGACTAGCAAAGAATAAATAATTCAGTTAGGCATTTTTTTCATCCAACTACGCAGAGAAGTCAGTGATAGGCATCTCTCCATCAGTTGTCAGTTTTATCTTAAGCACTCAGGGATAAAGATGGTGGCAAATGACAGTCTGTGGTTGGGAGAACGCATCAAGTCCAACCCTCTAGTCAGAATGTTAATGCCTAAAACTCACGCCCAGCCACACACTCAGGCTTCATTTTATTAAAAGGCTAAGAATGTCTCTGATCAAAAATACAGTAGCACAATGAGCAAAAGAATCCCCTTCCCCCAAACAACAGATGCTAGATTTATTTCCCAGGAGAGAAAATAAATTTCCATAGAATGAAAGCAAAAACTAATAGACAATCCTTTCCTGCATAACCATTTTTCTTTAACCCCCTTTCAGGCAAATACATTTGTGTGCCTCTTGAGGTATGTGATGTCTACTGCTGTAAGACAATAGTGATTGAAGAATTAAACAATTGGAAAAAGAGGGAAAAGTTTGTCATCAATTTTAATTTATGTTATGTGAATTAATATTTCTTTTTATAATGCAGTATCCCTCAATTTATCATGCAGGCTCAGTCTTTGCTTCCCTGGTGTGGATAATTAGTTTACATTACTCTACAGAAATGAATTGTCACTGGTGATCTTGGTGTCTGCTCACAAATCATTTCTGTTGTGGAGTCATGGAGATTCCACTTGGGCTTTAATTATGGCAATCTATGACATTGTTCTTAAATGTTAAATATCAGGCAAGTTTAGAAGAATAGATACTAATGCTTGCTGCAAGAAGGCAAGTGTAGGAAACTACTCTTGGGGATGGGTCAACTCTATGTTCTTTCTTTTCACAGACAGCATTTGGACTCTTGGGTATAATATTCACCAGTATTTCATGGTCACTTTCTCCACTCTGACCCACCCTAACAGGACACTAAACAACCCATGATGGAGAAGAGATGCTGAGGACTCTTGTAGCCTAGCAAGACCCACTGCATGCCATATCTTCTTTTCTAAAACTTTACCTTACCACAAATGCACGCAAGAAGAAAATGTACCTCAAGATCTAATTCAGAATCCCAGCACCTAGGATTGGGGAAAGGCTTTTCATCACAAGCAAAAGGATTTGTGGGCCTCCAGATCCCATGCAAGAACGTCAGGCAGAAATGGCAGTGGCCTGCAATTCTGGCCCTCGAAGATGGAGCCTGGGAAATCCTACAGCAAAGTAACGAGGAAAAAGCAATCTAGGATGATTCCTGATGTCAACCTTGGGCCTCCACAGGTACACAAACACAAATGCCTTTTTACACACCCATATACAACACACCCAAAAGGAAGTCAGAAAGATATCAGAGGCCCTTCTAGGACATATTCCAGTAGCCTTCCTCTCACTAGAACCCATCCCTAAGCTTTCAACAGCCCTTTGAAAGTGGTATTAGCTGAGAACCAAGCTTTAATTGTGGGGCTTTGGGAGGCATTGCAAATCCAACCCATGATATCCAGTGTAGACATTGTAGCCCAAGACATAATATCCAGTGACACTGAAATCCAAGTCGCAGATCATAACATCTAGTGTAGACACTGCAGATCCAAGCCATAATATCCAGTGTAGACACTGCAGTCCACACCATTACATTCAGTGTTTGCTATCACCATGGTGAGATCAGTTTGATCACAGGCAAAGGTTTGATTATCTGGTGATGTTTTGTGAATTATCCCAGTTTTGAACTGTTTATGGAACTTGCAAAAAGAGATAAAAATTATTCCACTTGAGTTCACACAGATATGGCCTGGGACTGACAGGCAACCTCCTCCAAAGGCATCTTAGAATTTACTGCTAACCAAAGACTCTTAAGCACAAAATAATACTCTAGGAAAGTATGATGAACATAGCCTATGAAAAGTCCCAAATCTAAGTCGTAAGTGGAGCTGACCACAGCTCAAACACTGAAGGACCGGTGGCATGGTGTTGTCATAGCTCCATGTTGTTGGAGTCACTACCGTGGTAGGAGCACAATCCTTGGCTCTCCGAAGCTGTGAGGCTTACTGACTAGTGAAACATCAAAGTTGGGTGAGTTAAATAGAATCAACTACATATTAAAATAAGATAGCTAAATGATGAGTCTACTTGAAACATATTAGATGGTAGGTGGTTGCAGTAATATATACATTTATATGCATACATATTTGCACGTGTATATGTGCACGTGTGTGTGTGTGTATGTGTGTCTGTGTGTGTGTGTTGCCAGCAACACTTGTTCATATCACCAACCTTGCTGTACTTGATTGTGCAAGACTATGGAGCAATGATTAAGCATCTAAAATCAGCCTTTTGGTCCCTAGCACAGTGATAGTTACCAACCCAGAGTCTCCTTTATACTCTATTTGCATAAGGCCTCCAAGAATAGTGAGTTGGGAATCATTCTCTATCCCTATGCTTCAACCCAGTTCTGTTTATTAGGATGCCTCTGCCCTTGGGCTAATCCTACCCTAGGCATTAACTAGTCTCGGTAACTCAGCAACATCTTCAGATACTAAGAAAGGGCAGATGCTCTAACCCAGGGCCCAGGGCTATTCCGCACCTTGTTAACTAAATGCTTGGGATGAGTGGTTCGGTCAGCTTTCCTGGAGCATAAACTAATCTGGTTTTATATTTAGAGATGGGCACCTACCATCTGTGCTAGCATCTAGGAAGCCTTTGGAAAAACACCTCCACTGGTTGTGTCTCTCGTAATTTTCCCCTATAGGCTGCTAGTTAGTAAAACTTCTTGGGGAACAGAAGAAGGAAGGGTATGTGGGCTTTACTATAAGCAGGGGGGAACAGAAGCCACATGGAGAGTCATATTCCAGACTCACTAACCCCCTCCTTCAGGGTATACACAAGCATCACGTCCTTGGGGAGTCCTCCCTGATATCCTTTTCCAAACACTCCATGTCTAGGTTTCCCTGTTTTATTTTTTCTCTGTTCCTTACCATCATGCATTTGGCCTACTGACCTGACTTGGGGTACCTGTTGCCGATCAGAAGGTCTGCTCCAATGAGACTGGTGACTTTGGTGCGTTCCAGTTACTTCTGTTCCCTGGCATTCAGAACAATGCCTGGCTTCCACCTTGCGCTCATTGACCAAGGGACCTGCGTTCTGAAAAACACAGGTGCTAACTATCAGATGGGAAATAGGTAGATATCCTATGAGCTTTACAAAGAACTGAAATGACCAGAAATCTAGACCAAGATCATACTCAGGCTTAACTGCCCACAGCTCATCATCCCATTCCAACCTGGATTCTTGAATTTCCTGCCACAAACTCTGCCATTTTGGAAGCCCTGTTTCCCATCTGGAGGTTGCAGGAGGGCCTCATTATGGGTGAAGCCCACTGTTTGGGTGAGCAAGAGTCTGGGTTTCATTAGAAGTGAGCTGCACACTCCCATCCTATCCAGGGGTTTTAGGATAGCATGGGTTGAATAGCGTTTGTGGACTACATGGTACATTTGCCGCGTTCTGTAGGAAGTGGGTCTGCCCCCCCCCCACATCTGCAAGGTAGGATATGGGAGCTGCTTGCTGCCAGGATGCACCCGTTGGAAAGCTCTCTCCCAGTTTCAGCTGTTAAAGGCTAATCTTTGTGTTTCACATGGGTTAAGAGGACAAGGTAAAGTCCAGAAAGTTCAATCCAGCCTCATTTCCTTCTCTCTTTGATCTCTTCTTTTCCTATTTCGCTTCCTTTGACAAATTCCCCTTTCCATTTCTAGAACAAACAACTCTCCCCATGGCACTGGGCCATTTTCCCAGAGCTTGGACTTCTCCTCTGACCACTGCTTACCATTCACCATGGATGCTGGAATAAAAAAATCAGAGCCAAAACATCTTGTCTGTGCCAGTGGAAACCTTGACATAGCCAGGATATCAGGGTCCACCAAAGAGTGGCAGCACAAAGAACCACCATGAAGTATGGTGTGCCACTGTGGGCAATGGCTGCTTCCTACCAAGGGTCCCTCAGAGTAGTTGCAGTCCTTCCATTTGTTACTTAGCAATCCATCATTCTCATCAATGCTTGGCTTAGCTTTCACCTTAATGAGCTCACAGGTGAGACTCAAATATTACATTTAAGAAAAAAGGAGTAGAATGTTCTGGAAACTTCTGTGCTCTGTTTTGACATCTTAGTCTCAATGTGAAATGGTTCCTGAACTAATCATATTAGTAAAACTGGCAAGATTAAAAGAGCCATAAACACACACGCTCGGTGTTCAACAGCCATTAAAATGTATACGGCAGCCTCCTCAGAATATTTAATAGGCTTATATGATGTCTGAATGTGAATTCATTCATCTCAGTCAAGTCAGGTTATTAAGATACACACGCTAAGTGATTTGTCCTGTGTTTACCCTGTGCTGGGAAAATGGTATCTGATTTTGAAAAAAAAAAAAAAAAAGAGGAAAAATAATGCAGAGAGGTTCTTTGTTGGAAGAAATGGGAGTCAGGACCCTGTCCCACGCCCGGTTTCCATGCCAGCTTTATCACAAGTAAACCGCTTAATCCCCGGGAGACTTGGTTGTCCATTTGAAAAATTAGGGGGCTTGTCCTATGATCCACAGTATTTCCTCCATCCCAGATCTCTTTCCATGTGCTAGGTGGAATGGATGGGGGTTGAGAGTGCCCACTGGCATACACTGCCCAGGATTCAAGCCTCACCACTAAGTGTCCATGTAATAACTGTAGCTGGACATCTCTATCTGCAAAATGAGGGCAGTAACAGTAGGCAGCAGTAAGGCAGCATTTGTGAACCATGGCATACCCTTGAATGCTCAGTAGGTCACAGTTAATTTTCGTTCTCAATGAAACGGAACACTTTGGTGCATGGAGTTCCCTCTTAAAGTTCAAAATGTCACATTTGAAACACATGAACTAATTTATTTAATTCTCATCATGGTATAAAGTATAGTGGAATTGCATCCACCATCAGGAAGCAGAGATAGCATAGGAAGTGGGGCCAGGCTGTACAACTTCTACCAGCCCTCAGTGACATACTTGCTCCAGCAAGGCTTCACATCCTAAAAGTTCTACAACCTTCTCAAACAGCATTATCTGTTGGGCAACAAATGTCCAAACATTTGAGCTAGAGGAGAACATTTCCCATTCCAACATAACAGCCAGTGTGATCCAGAGATTTGAATTTGCCCAGAGTGACTTAGCAGATAATAGTGCCTTGGTTCTAGGCTCCTTTCTCATCTAATCTATTCCCAAACCACCTCTGGTTATTTTAAGAGCATCCAGCCTTCTTTAGGGATTCTAGGCACAGCACAATATTGCCTCAAGCTGTAGGGTATTTTTTACCTTGTGAAGGAAAGAACCAGATAATTGTTGGACTGTGGTGGTTTTGGTGGTGTCCAGAGCCAGAAAACAGTCACATTAGCTGCATTAGCTCCTTGATTAAAACTTGTCAACTGAGAGCAACAATGGGTTTTTCTTATTATTTAATTTTACAAGACTGACTCAACAGTATCACTATTGTGTGAACTTTTCCCAGGAAGATGTGAACAAATTCCTCTGTACCCTGGATAGGGCCCCAACATCAGATCAAAGAAATCATTCCAGTTGTTGAAACAGTGAGGAGTTTAGGGTCACTTACATGGGCATGGATGAGGAGGGGTACTTAGAGGAGCATGGATGACTCAAAGATAGCTACATCAACAAAAACCTATGGTGTTATGGGTCATGATAACTGTATCTCTAGAGGGATGTGCAACCTACAGGCAACTCCACCAAAGAGTCTTCTCTCTCTGCAATTGTTTATTGCTTACATAGCCTTGAAACTGACCTTGTCAATTATAGCTTTCTCAGCTGTCTGATTTGCCTATGCTCTGTTGAGTTTCTCCTCCCTCCAGGGCATGTTTCCATTCAGAGGAAATAACTAGACAACACTCACCTTTTTTAGGATTAAAGTATACCCTGGCCAGGCTGAACCAAGTAGAAAATCAGTGTAATACCCATGTCTTGATCAAAGTTTCCCAGCCATGTCTCTACTGGGCCAGGTAATTGTAAGAGCTGCCTCAAACATTTTAACATAGGATTCAATGTTGAGCAGTATTCCTGGAATTTGCCTGCCAGATGCCAGTAGTAATAACTTCCATTTTCCACACCACACCCAAAATTGTGACAGAAAAAAAAATCCCCAGACATTACCAAAGTCCTCTTAGGTGTAAAATCACCTTTGGTTGAGAACCACTGGGCAAACTGAAGGAATAGAAGGCTTGAAATGAATTGTGTCGTTTTTGTTTGTTTGTTTGTTTGTTCCCATTCTTCATTACTTATTTTCTGCAACACACAGCTTTTGGAGTTATTTCAGCTATACTAAATAATTATTTTATAATGGCAGTCCAAACATTTGCCACATTGAGATGTTTCTGGTCCAAAGACAAATTTGCCTGGGCAGAAATCAGGGTTCTTATCCTGGTGGCTGCCATCAGTGGTTTCTTTGAGATGTACAGGCAGCCATTTTCAAAATGGCTCCCCAACTTTTAGTGGGGTCAGCGCCCTCTGCTGGGAGCTTTGTGGGCATCGCCTCAGAAAAGATTGAGTAGGGTGGCTTGACAGAAAAATGCACAACAGAAGCTATTCAGAATAAGGTCAGTGAAATAATCCACTGATAGCAAACTGGGAATGGTTTCCTCTGGATTTGGTGTTTGGATCTACTGTTGTTTCTGCTATAGGTTCAACAAAAGCTCTTTCCATCCTTCTCTGTAAATCTGCCTTCTTCTGTTGGTAATTACAATAACCACACCAACAAAACTTTACCCACGGCTTACTGAACATCAACACAGGTGAGTCACTTTGCTTTAATTATAGCACCTTCTTTTGCCTTCTTAATCAGTGTAAGGTGCAGAGCTTATTGTATTCACTTCTGTTCTCATGTAAGGAGAGGGCGACTGAAGCCAGCTGATCAAGCTCACCAGGTCCACCATGGTAGAGAAAGGCTCCAATCCACAGCTTCAAGTTTCCAGGCCTTCCGGTGCCGCTGGCTTCAATGATTCATCTTTCCTTTCAATCCGAAGGTCCCCTTCCTCCACAGGCCTCGTTATCGATCTGAGGAGGCCGTACACAGATGTGCAATGTCATTTTGAATTTGTTCCCATTTAGTTAAAGCCCATTTTTCAACAAATTATCATTTTTTAGCTTCTGAAACCCCAGGAAGATTAAGTTGCTTTTCTTCAAATGTGAGTTTTCTCTCTAGATTGCAGAATTCCAAACTGCTTAGGCATTTCATGGCTCACAAACATGAAGCTCTCTAAAAATATCATATCCGAATAACATTCATGTGCATCAGGATCTATCGTGGTTCGCCCAAGACAGTGTAATTTATGGCCTTCCTTATTACTTTAAAAGCCTGGGATTCTTGTAGAATATGGTTTAGTGGGTCAAACATTCCCTCTCCTCTCATTTATCAAGCTTTTGATCTTGCGTCAGTTCTGATCGTTGGCACGCCTGGCCCCCAGCCTTACTCTAGGAGATCACACACACAACAGGCCCCCTTCCGTTTTAAAAATCTTGGGGGGACGCTGGGGCTCCAGCCCCTCCTGGCTAAGCACAGGAGGTATTGAGTTCCCTGGTCCTCAGTGCCCCTTTGTCTATTATTATTTTATAGTTTTGTTCTGCATTCCTTCTACTCAACCTCTAGTCCATAGAAGCCTGTTTCTTTATTGGTTGCATATGTCTGCACCCTTTTACCCCAGCGGGGAAAGACAAAATATTCTGGAGGGCTTGGAGGCTTGGATGGACAGCTAATCCATCCCCAGCTTGAACTAATCGTCGGGCCGATGTGCTATTGTACCGGGCCCTGTTCTGGGCAGCTGAGCGGTGGGGTTTCAATTTGTAGGAGCATAAACAGATACTAAAGTTAGAAGAACGGCTGGATCATTTGTTAGCAGAGTTCAGATCAAATTATCACAGTGGTCCCCCGCTGACAGCCGGAACAATTACCTCCTTTTTTCTTGATCTTTAAATGTTTTCTGTTTCACTTAAGCCTCGGCAAATAGTTTACTTCTCATGGGCTTCATTTATTGACACAGAGGGGCCTGATTTATTTAATTTTGTTTCTCTGCCGCCTTCTCAAAAAGGACTCATAAAGTTTTGTTGAAATCCACCCCCCCATGATAAGTTTATCATGGCAGGCCGAGGAAGCGGGTTAATGATGTGACTATAAATTATCTGGCTTTTTAATGAGCGGTTGAGATGCCCAAATTCTAAAGCCAATTTTGAAAGCTTTAAACCAGAAACCCAGCCTCTCTCACTGTTGAAAAGACTGAAAAGCAGAGTCAGAAACGGGCATAAAAAGAGATCACTGAGATCTGGGGATCTGAATCGGTAATTGGATTATTCAAAAACCCAGGAATGTGATTCTTCTTATAAGAGAAAAAAATGGACGATATTGTGTCTGTGATGTTTGTCCTCTTGAGACCTGCGTTCATTGATGTTCTGCGTGAGTTCACCCGGATTAACTCCAGCGTTTGTTTCTCTCCCTTTCCCCTCCCCCAGCGTCAACCCTTGACTTTCACTCTTCCAAAGTTACATTTGTCTGCTGCTTACAGTCCTACTGGGACGGATTTATCATCATTTGCTAACATATCTGTCTCAAAATCTCAGCTTTGATCAGCTTGTATTTTATAACTTACATCTGTTCTACATTTAACCTTTTGTAATGCTGTTTTTCAAAAATATTACCTGACCTAACAAAAGAATTGTAGCAGAACAAGAGCTCTGGAGTGTAGATTCCCTTAAGAAAAAAAAAATATTGCTAAACATACCTGACTCCTCAACCATATTTTTATTTCTCTTCCAAAGTTGCTCTTTGATTAAATTTACAAACCCCTCACTGTGTGATAGGACATCTGCAGAGCCAGGGTTCACTCCGAATTTGCCCCTGGCCTGTCATCCTGACCCTCTCTCTGCCTGGAATGTGAGCCAAGCTGTGGCCAGAGCGTCTCTCGAGACCTGTGGCTGGAACCAGAGTTGGCCTTTCTGGCCATCCCCTGGCTTATCTCAAAGAGGACCAAAGATCCTTTCCAGAAGGCTCAAGCGTCTAACACATTTGGATTCAATTTCATTGCTTATTTTATTTTAATAAAGCTAATTTATTTGAGCCAATGGATTATGAATTTTTGAGACACCCTAAAAAGGTATTAAAAATTGCATGATATCTTTGTGCCTGTCACCCAGACATTAAATATTATGAATACAATAGAAAACCCTGTCTGTCTGTACTTCTCTCCATTAGAGAGAAAAGCTGTTCTGAATAGCTTGCTTATTTCCAGGTGTTGTTCTATGCATTTCTAAGGATTCCTTGGCACTCAGAATCAGAGAACTTGCGTGTATAGACTCAACCAAAGTTGAACAGACTTTTTTGTATCATAATTGATTTAAACAATAGCACTTGCATTAGAAGGAACGTGATTAAAGTGTACACTGCCACACCATTCTCCATGAGATTTGAGTAGCCAGCCACACATCTGGCATCCTCAGGAGATCCTGGAACCAGCCCCTATAGGTACTGATACACCCATGAACAGCTTCTTTTTCTTTATTAAGTTTTCGCATTCTTTATCCATGTTGGTATGTGCAGTACTAACAGTCATGCTCATTGCCGTAGACTATTCTAGTTTGTGATAGACATTTATATTGTTACCTATTTTACATTGTTACAATGCTATAGCAGTTACTGTGCATGTTGCTGATAAATTATCACCAAACAGCTTAAGGAAACAAAGGGCTTTATTTTCTCTTATGATTGTCTGGTTAAGTCTTTAGTCCAGCTTGGCAGGAAAGCATTCACCAATGGCTTCACTGTATCCACATAGCGACTAAGAGAGGAACAATCCGTACTTGCCAGACCAGCATGTCTGGCCAAGTGTACAGAAGGATACCAATTTTCTCAATCAGCTCTCTGTATTTTATTCACCTGTTCAGGTCCTAGTTCCAACCATTATGGGTCTGCCCCAGCAACTAGACAATCTCCTGCAGGTTCACTCTGGGCTTAACTCAATTACTAATCATCTCCAATTGTGCCCAGAGTTCCAACCTTCAACCATCAAGTTAACACCTGTATCTAACTATGACAAATGCTTTATGAAAATTCTTGTGTGTGTCTCCTGGGACATGTGTGAGGTGTTTTAGGGTGTATTACAAAGAGAAGTGGCCAAGTCCCAGGAAATAATTTCTGTGTCTTACTTTATATATGCAACCTGTTCCCAGAAGTGAACACAGTTTTGCCCACTAGTGGGAATGTATTCCTTAATGCTAGTTACCTGGATGATTACATCATAGAACAATCTGATTAGGCAGTCAGAACAGGAAGTGTCTCTGTTTTATAGATGAGAGACCCAGATCTAGATTCTTTATTCATTTGTGCTAGGTTCAGGGTGGTAGTAGGCACCAGTCTGGCATCCTCACCATGAGGAGGTACTAGCAGCTTATAGAGAGCACCATATTGATTAAGACTTCCCATTTTTGCCAGTTACTTTAACATCCATTTTGGGTCTAGATTCAATACAGGAAGGTCAAAGGCTAAGCTCTTCTCTTTAACATGTGACATTTTGAGAGCGCAGCTAGCCAATGGGTACCCTGATCTGTAGTGGGGAAGGTACCACCCAGTTGGAGGGTTTCTCCACAGGACCAGCTCTGAACAGATTGTACAGGGCCTCGCCTTCTCTACCTCCAATCTGGTCCCTTAAATGCGCACCTGGTGGCCATGGATTTCTTCAGCTAGAACTGAAGCTCGCTGGCCAGCTGGAGGACAAGGTGGGGGGTTGCATGCTCCTCATCCTAAGGGCTGATGATGAGTATATTGCTGCAGGGACATGTATTGTACATGCACATGTGAAGCATGTCTCCCCGCCGTAGTTTGAACTCCTAACTCTGTTACATAGATAGTGTATCCTCGTTCACAGCCTCAGCAAGATTGTTAAAAACTAAATCGCGAGGCTCAGCAAAAACTGGTTTGGGGAAAGCAAGAGTCGTGATACTCTGTTTTTGCTCGTGTGTTTCTGCCTCCTCCCCACTCCTTCTTTAAATGACTAAATGGCCTTTGTCTGGCAAGAGTTGGCCAGGCACTCTGTAAACTAGTCCTCTGAAAACTAACCCAGGACCACACACTGGTGGCCGTGAACTTTAGGTGTTTAAAGGAATTTCAGCCCCAGGGCTGCACCAGGAAATCAGGTGATAATTCTGACTCTGTCTTAGCACTTGGGTTGTGGGAAAACACAGCAGCACTGAGTATGGGGTTGGAGCATGTGCCCTTGTCCCTACCAGAAAGCATAAGAAGACGCCAGTTACCATATGTGCCTCTCTCTCTCTCTCTCTCAGTTCTACCCTTTGAAACATGCAGAAGCCCATTAAAGATTAAGAGGACAAACAAGCTTAAAACACATTGTAATGGCGTTCACAAAGTCGCAGGTGTTGGCAGGTCAAAGTGACATCTTGTTCTAAATATTTCAACAGACAAACAAACTTTTGATTGTGCTATCTGTTCAAAAATTGGCTTTGAACTTTGCGCCAGCGCCACCCACTTGGGCTTTTGGAAATCAACAGAGGGCCAGCCTTGTAGATAAGAAGGGGTCTGACTGGTCTTGGTCAGCAGACTGGGGCCTTTCATCTCCCCTGGGCTGTGTGTGCACTCCAGCCGTTTGCTTAGCCTGAGGACCTTTCTAAAAACCTCCCATTCGTTAAGCCTCACACCTGATGTGCTAGGAAGCCAGGCAAAAAAATGCAGATTTCAGCAGCGAGCCCTTCCCTTCTTCCTGCTCCTTTCACTGGCTGGCTAACTGCGCCTCCTCTTCCTTCTACACTTCCACATCTGTTTCCCTTCTTCCCTTCAGTCGATTGCAGGTGATTAAAAATAGAAAAGATTGGCTGTATTTCACGTGTAGTCTTCTTAAGTTATCCAGAAAGAACGAAAGCCAGGATTCCTGATGTACACCTGTGATCTCAACACTTAGGAAGTGGAGGCAGAAGCATCACAGGCCAAGGTCAGTTTGAGAGGACCCCGGACTACATATCTACAAAAAGGAAGGAAGGAAAGAAGGAAGGGAGAGAGGGAGGGAGGGAGGGAGGGAGGGAGGGAGGGAGGAAAAAACTGAAAGAAAGGAAAGAAAAAGACAAGGAAAACAAAAGCAAGGAAAGAAAGGGAAGGAAGGAAGGAAGGAAGGAAGGAAGGAAGGAAGGAAGGAAGGAAGGAAGGAAGGAAGGAAGGAAGGAAGGAAGGAAGGAAGGAAGGAAGGATGCTTTGTAGTAGAGAGCAGTCTGCTTAGGTTTGATGTAGGTCCTTGCTGTGTGAACACAGAACATTTATACAATTTCCTGTGCCTTGATTTTCCCATGGATAAAATGGGATGGCAGAAGCAATGATTGCATGGAGCCATTGTGAAGACTGGGATCAACACGTGGTCCACACTGAGTTGTGGCCACAACTGACAACATGGAAAGTAGCTTTTGTGGAATGATCAGTATTATTCAGACTCCACTATGTGTTGGACAAGTAGGTCCACAACAAGGGCAGCAGCCCTTTACAGATGCGGTCTCCCGCAATTGTATCTGGCTCAGTATAGAACTGAGCAGTGTCACTGCCTAGGATTAGAAAGAAGGAAAGCAGAAAGCTTAAATGGCATAGTCTGTCACAATTTGTCACAGCTATTCTTTCTTGGCCAGGAGACATGAGCAAAGAGAAAGAAACAGGCCATCCTGAAACTTTTACCACCTAAGACCTGCTGAGGAAATAGCACATATAAAATATGTCCTGGACTGGGGAGATGGCTCAGTGGGTAAAACCATTATCACAGGAGTCTGAAAAGCTGAGCTTGATCCCCAGAACCCATGTAAAAAAGACAGATGTGCTAACTTGCATGTGCAATCCCGGCACTTCTACAATGAAATGAGAGGGATGGGGGAGGTGGAGACAGAATCGACTAGAAGCTCATATACATGGTGCAGTGGCAAAACAAGGGGGTTTCTGCTTCAAAAACAAGGTAGAATTGACTAGGGGGATAGTTCAGCAGTTAAACAGCTTGCTGCACAAGTAAAAGGACCAGAGTTTGGATCCAAAGATCCCAGGTTAATAAATTATCAAGCCAGTGGGGGGAGGGAGGGGGAAATATTGCAATTCTAGCCCCAGAAGACAGAGCCTAGGAATCCCCAGAACAAGGCTAACCTGACTAACCCTACAGGCAAGTCCTAGCTTTACAAAAATAAGGTGAAAGATTGATAGAAGATGTTTTCCAAGTATAAATCCTGGATCTGCATATGCACCGGGCAGCCCTATTGATTGTTTCCTAGGTTGCAGTTTGAAATTCTGGGGAGCTGGTGAGCCCTGCTTTGCCTCTCTAGTCAGGGAGAGTTGCCAGCAGCTGTGCTACCAACCAGAGAGTTAAGAAGAGGTCCTGTGAGGTGACACATATGGGCATAGGGCAGCTGAAATACACTCCCTGCTCTGCTGCACTGGGATGCAGTTCACAGCAGCTTTTCATCACTGACCAAACACCTGAGCAAATGAACTGAAAGGAGGAAGGGCCTATTTTGGTTCACAGTTTCAGTAGTTGTCATAGTTGGGCACAGGTGTCAACTTGATTATTGAGGGTTTGGGTTCTGGGCACATTCGTAGAGAATTAATGGTTGGGTTAGACCCAGAGCAAACCTTCAAGAGATTGTCTAGCTGATGGGGAAGGCCCAGCCTATGGTGAGTGGAACTAGGCCCTAGAATAAAATACAGACAGCTGGTTGAGAGAGTTGGCATCCTTTTGTACACTTGGCCAGACGTGCTGGTTTGGCAAGTAAGGATCGTCCCTCTCTCACCATTATGTAGAGATAGTGTGGCCACTTCCCTCGGCCTTGGTGTTGGCATGAGCTCTCCTGTCAAGCTGGACTGAGAACTGTAATCAGATAATCATAAGAGATAATAAACCCCTTGTTACTTGATGGTCATTTATTAGCAACCATGCAGGTGAACTGCTATAGTGGTCTTGGTCCATTGTCACTTGGCACCTTTGCTCTAGGCCTATGTGTGGTAGAGAGGGCATGGTGGAGCAGAGATGCTCATCTCACGATGATCAGAAAGCAGCAAGATGGGCACATCTTTTAAGGCACATCTCTGTGACCTATACTCTCCAAACCAGATTAAATCTCCTAATAGTCCATTTGGCTATGAGTTTCTGGATAGTTGATCCAATGGCCTTCCTGAAGCCAAGAAACTGAGTACCAAGCCTTTGATGCATAAAGTATCCCTTTCTCCAAGTCACACACCTTTGCTGAATACCCACCATGTGCAGACACCCCTGCCGGGGGTATACACTGGCTCATAAGGTTGGGTCTGATTATTATCTGTCTTCTGCACATGCAGGTTCTGAGACCAGGAGGAGATAAGTGGCTTAATGCTGTGGAGTCCATCTGAATGGTCCCCCTAGTTCCTCGTTTTTTTAGGAGGCTATGGCCTTTGAAGGTCACACTGACACACGCTTCCTATTGCCCTGTCTCTCCTTCTGGGACATGTCGCACACTCCCATTGCCATAATCAGAGATGCTCCACCATGCTGTCCTCTTCATGGTGGACTGAAACCCTCCAAAACCGCAGAACTTCCTCACGGTGAGCCTGTGACCAGTGATGGGGACGCAAGGAAAGCTGTCTCTACAGCTCAACCACTTGTCTGAAACACAGCCTCTGCCCAGGGTCCGTGCTTCTCCAGTGGCCCATCCCACAGATGGCAGCCCATGAAAGTCCCAATTACACAGCTTTTGGAAAGTCACTAGTTGCTTTCATTTGTAAGTTAGGGTCTATGCCAAATTGTGAGCTTGGACCTTGCAGGGTAAGTCAGAGTAGTTGGCAACCTCTGGAAGGAATTACCCCTCAGCGACTATCTGGAGCCCAGACAGTCCCTCAGGAAAGACAAGCGCACCCGCTTGGCCACGATCCCACTCTTCCCTATTGTCTTTTATCAGCCGGCTTCATCGATTTCTTTCCTTCCTGGTCCTGGTAGATGTGTCCGTTCAAGATGTCTGCCTCTACCTCTGGGAGGTCTTTCCCTTCAAGGGATACCTAGAGGCAGCAAAGAAACTTTATCTTGTCTTTTTAGGGTATGTAGAGGCCAGACTTGGTAGTACTGGTGGGCGGATGTGAGGAAAATTCTGTGAGTGACAGGTGGATGTCTTTGTCCAGGAGGGCTCTGTCTTCTTGCCCCACCTGCCTGCCCTGTTTCTGCTGAAAACCTACTAGACCTAGTATATTTATTGCACCTCCTCTCAGAAGAGACCAGACTCATTATAGAACGAGGTAACCCTTCCCTCCCCCAAGCTGTATGGGGAGATGAGCCAAGTTGATCAATAAAACCAAACTTTAATTTTTCTTAGACAACTAAGGCTGTGAGGCAAGGGTCGGGCGGGGAGGAGCAAGGAGCCTGGGAATGAGTAGTTATGATTCTGTTTGCCTTGAGGAGCACAAGGTCCCGCTTCCATCTTGACTCCAGTGGAACACATGCAGACAACGCCGTAAATGGGTCAGGCCGTCGAGAGCCAACAGTTGGCCAGGATTGTGCTAACTCTAGTCTTTTTGTTTTTGCCAGAGGTTAAAAAAAATTCTAATTTCTATCAGTCTAAATTGAGTTGGGGAACATTATCAGCTGGAAGGACCCTTCTGATTTGACAGGCCCCACTGTATGATGATTAATTACTTCTCGGCTGCACTGGACTTTTCTAATTTCCTTTTGCCACTGGCTGGAGGCACCGAGCGATAAGTACCGCTCTTATTATTTCGTGCTAAGGAAAATGTCTATTAGGCCCTGTCGTACAAGCTCTCAGAATGAAAAGGCAGCCAGCCGGGAACCTTGCGAGCACTTCTATCTTGATCTCGGCTCCTCTCACTTGTGTTCAGACGGAGGTGGCCACACAGGCTTCCTGTCAAAATAAGAAGATAAAAATCATAATCTCTATCAGAGCACTTGACATTTTGAAATTTGTATAATGATTTCACGGGATTGAATCTTCTGGCTCGCCACAAATCCTCCTTCCAATGCAAAAGCAACTAAGAGAAGACCCAGGACCGTGGGAGGGCGTTCTTCTTCATTAACCTGTTTATTTGATCATAAATTAAATTTGGGGGATGCCTCATTGAGTGTGATGTTCACTTGAGGAAAGATGATTGTTGTTATTGTGCTTGTTGCTATTCAAGATCCAGAACTGAAAGTGCGTGTTCTTTGTGACTAAAATCACCCCCGTGATCATATGGAGATTTGGAGGAACGCCTCCTGTTAGCCTAAGTTATTGATGTGGTGAGGGGTCGGCTGTCTTTTTAGGGTGATCACAGGCCTGCCCATAATGGTTGACTGAGGCTCTCGCACGAGCTGTTTGTTTCCTATAGAGGAGTGATAGGGAGTTGCATAAAGGACAGACTTGAGTGGAACCTCCCTCCTGCTAATCCTGGGCCCTCGGCTGATAAGGAGCCTCGATGCAGGTACTCTTGGGGACTATGGGCAGAAGCTGAGGCCTGTAAAACCCAGTCGAGCAAGTCGGGACTGTATTGTCCACCTCTTTGGTGCTGGGGATGCTACTCTTTCATAAAGACTGAATTCAAAGCAGGGAAGGGCAGAGGCTGCAGCCCAGAGCTCTATGTCCTCTGCCACCCTATATAGGCACATGGATTCTGCTGCTGCTGGGTCACTTAGTTGGGGAGAAGGGAGGAGAAATGATACATTTGATTTCTCTTTTTTAGTCATGGGATTGACTGGCATTTGATGAGTATCTACTGTGTATCAGATCTGGCCTATTACTTCATGTCCATTCTCCCACAAAACCCCTTGTAACCTGATTGACTCAGAGCTGTTAGGAACACCTTTTACAAACTAGAACACCTGGGTACCTGATCTATGTAACTAGCTACAAAATGACAGTGACAACACTTGGCCCCAGGATTCTCTTTGGGTTTCCTCTTCTCTTTCTCCTCCTCTTCTTTCTTCTTCTTCCTTCTCTCTCTTTCTCTGTCTCTCTCTCTTCCTCCCTCTTCTTTTCCCAGGTAAATGAACCAAAAGTTTTATGCATGCTAGACTAGTGTTCTACAACTAAGTCATATCCCCAACCCTTTTTTTGTTTTTATTTAAGAAATTTTTATTTTGTATTTTATTTTATTTTGTTTATTATATTTAAAGGTCTCACTAAATTGCCCAAACTTGTCTTGAACTTACTATCCTCCTGCCTCAGACTTTGATTGGCTGGGATTACAGACCTGTATCTACCTCAGCTTTATCTGCTTTTGAAAAAAACCTGGTGATAATGGGTGTGATAAAGAATCCTGGCTAGGGGACTGGGGCTTGCTTTTGTTTCATTTGTATACTCCAATGATTACGTTCTCGCTTATGTCTTTATTTGCTCTCAGGAACACATTGTCAAGCACCTCTTATGTAGCAGTTGTGCCTTGAGTTCCAGGGATCTTGCTATTCAAGATCCAGAATTGAAAATGAGTCTTCCTTGTGGTAATAGCCCTGGGCTTCTGCCTTCCGGAAACTTAGACTAGTGCCAGCAACAGTGGACCTTGGAGCTAGACGATGCACCCCATGCATATGAGCCCAAGGAAGCAGAGGGAGGATGGCAGGAGAGGCTGGGGATTGATTTCAGCCTAGAAGGGCCAAAGACTAGGTAAGACTGGTGGAATCTAGCTCTGGGGATCCCTGGGAGAATGAGAGAATGAGCCACCAGCTACCTGGGAGATAGCATGGGCCTGAGACTACATAGGGAGTTTAACTCTAGTTAAATCTGTTCCTTTTGCATCTTTTTCTTTTGTTGTACTGCATATTGAACCCAGGATCTACCACATGCTAAGCAAGTGCTTTACCACTGAACCATGTCTAGTTAAGTCTCTGAAACGGACTGCTTGTGACTTGTACTAAATCCCTTCCCCTTCCTATTTGGGTGCTTTGGTTTCCTCATTTATGCAATGTACTTATTAACCTTGACCCACAACTAGAAACGATGGCCCCTTGGGTGAAGTTGCTCCACGGATATGCCTCCTGTGAGCTACAAATATTCTCTTAAGCAGAGATCAGCTATACAAGATAGCCACACTATATCTGCTTGTCCTCAAACTTGCAACCTCCTGCCTTAGCCAGGCCAAATGCTGGGATTACGAATGTATGTTCACCCCTAGACTTGGCCCCAGTGTCTAGCTTCTATTGAAAAAAAGCCAGGACAAATGTCTTCTAGGTGTCCACACAGCCAGAAGTGGTTGGAGCTAAGGAGCCAGGACGTGGTCCAAATGGACTGAGCACCCCAGTTCCCCCAACTCCTGCTACCACATGCCCCGCACTCTGGACTCTGGCTGAGGAAAAGCCATGTCTCCGTTGCTGATTTGTGCTTCCTTTTCATAATTACAGAAGACACATACCACTGTATACACAACACTAATGAAAGTGGGAAAGCAAAATCTAGACCAAAAGAGACTCACAAAAGTTTAAATGAATGAGACATGAATGAGTTCATATTGAGTTGAAGGCCATTTCTACCCGTTTTATGCATAAGCAAAGGTTTGCACATAATGAAAAAGCTTAACTTGGTTCATCAACATCTATGTGTACTTGGGGCTTTGTAAGTCTGTCTACAGCTTTGTTCTGCCTTTTGGATGAGTCTATTACAGAATCCTGTAGCTGGGACTCTGCCTACCATACAGTCACAGGTGCCTCCCAGGAATACAGAAAGAAAATTCTGAAAAGAGGCCAGGGTAGTTCACAGATCACAGGTGCTCGGCAGAACTGGGTTGTATGAAATTGCAGTGTAGACTTGCTAGGTGGTACACGTCCTCCCCTGATAGATTCTTGGCCTTTGCTTGGTGGTGCCTACCTCTTAATGCTATATCCAGTCACGTGACTTGTTTGATCACAAAATGTTGGCAAGCATCATCAGGCTGTCAGAGGTCTGTAATGTACTTCCTCATTTCTACTTCCTCCCTGGCTCTTCCACATGAACACACCAGAGCCAGGCCATGCTGAGGTTTATGGTGCAGAACCAATCTGGTTGTTCAAGCCAATGTTATCCTACAGCAGCAATGGTCCGCTACCCTAAAACATGGAGAGTCAGCCAAAATCAGCAAACCTACATCTAATCCCAGACTTTGGTTTGGGACCAGGAGAAGAACAAAGTTAATCTACAGAGCTAAAGAAACACTGTATAAGCCACTGAGTTTTGGGGTGGCTCGTAATACAGAATGATGTCAGTCACAGACCCTGACCCACTCTCCTCTCGCTCCATGTTGCTCGTGAGCCCACAGGTCAGCAGCATCTATGTCTTGACACCAGGCTCATCCCCAGATGTGGTTCAAAGTGGATGATATTTTTCAGATGTGGATTGCAGTTTAGCTCAGTCATTTCCTAACTCCGTGACCTTACAATTGCTTCACTTTTAGAAGCCTCAATTCCTCAGCTATATAGCAGGAGTGACAATCGTGATGGCCAAATAAATAGGGAGCACAGTATCTGACCGTAGTACACATTTAATAAATAAATATCAACTCATACCGCTCTTCCTTCTTCATACCAATTCCTCAACATGGCAATAAAGGTTTTCCCTGTTGTTTTTCGTATCAAATCTTGTCCCATTTGGGAGCCTCTGTTTCCCTGTTTATACACTGCAGTCATTAACCTTAACCAGAAACCAATGGTCCATTGACTGGAGCTGACCCATGGATATGCTTCCTGTGGACTACCCACAGCAGTGCCACCCCTTCAACTGTCACATGATCTATGATGCCAGAACACACATTTGGAGAATTGCCCTCTGACCGGAACCATGAACATCACTGAGTTACACTGAACACCCCTCCTTCCACCACCATTGGCCTTCTTCAGTAGGTCATGTGTGACCACATTCTTCATAAGTATCTTAAGATGTATACAGTATCACTTTAGAAGTATCATCAGTGGCATCTTAGAAGACAATTTTCATCCCCCAGAGGGGCAGATAAATGCAGAAATATGACATTCCTTTTCTAGTGGGCACAATCTTTCCTAAAGTGTATACTAAGACAGATTCTATATAATAATCTTCAAATAAACAAACATATATTCACACATACACACACCAGCAAATACACAATCGGTGGACAAGTGAACAGACTTCTTAGGGTAACATTCATTGATGTATGTGATTTCTCTCCAACAAAGAGGTAGAGGGTATGTTTTAGAAAAAATGTAACCCCAGACCTCTAATGTTTGAAACAGCATTTTGTGGGCCCATTAGTCTCTGGTAGAACCCTTTGGGGAAAAACATTTTGGGTTCCATGTTGGAAATAAAGCTGGAATTGCAGGTGAAAGAGGCCTTGGTGAGAATTTTCTGTGCGAGGGTGCCAGGGGGAAGAGGAGCTCAGGTAAAATCTCACTCTCTTCCTCGCTTTCTGCCCTGTGCCTGGTTTTGCCTTTACTTTTCTGTTTCATCCGTCAGATGAGCTAGAAGCTTGTTTTAATTTTTTCTGTCCTTGGAGTAAATTGTGCCACCAGAGGCGGGTGATTCCCCATTCCTCCCTCGTAGTGGGGATAGATGTGTCCTCTTTGTGCGGGAATGAAGCAAGGGTCCTGGAATACCGACTCTTCATCGCGACTCCATTGGCTGGGGTTTAAATGGAATTCTGTCAGGGTCGCAGACAAGACTTTTTTTTTTTTTAACAGGCGCACAAGAACCCATTACATTTCATCTTGGGACATTGTTCTCTGAGCGGTGTGTTATTTTCTAGCAGGTAATCGCCTAGCTGACTGTGGATTTTCTATGTTCAACATCAGCCACTACCACCAGAAAGCAACCAACTGTGTTATTGACAATGCTTTAATTACAATACAGGAAAGCTACGAGGCAGCAAAAGACAGGAGGACATCATCGGGGAATGTTGGGGAATTTGGATATTTAAGAAAGCTCCACAGAGTTGACTCTAGCACAGGGCATCTAGATTTTGTGCTAATGCTTGAGATTCCAGTGGCTTATGGAGGAGAGATGGTTTTAAATGGAAAAAATAACATGGGTTGACATGAGGCTTCTTGGCAACACACTGAACAAATTTTGGAGCTGGTAGAATCATGGGCTTGCATCGACGCTAACGAAAAGCGCAATCATTGGGTGCTTTGTTCTTTTTCTATCGAGCGGTGTTAGCAGGCAAGTTAATCTAGGCTTCAGGACAGCACAGTCCTGTGCATCTGAACTACAGAAGCTTTTGAAGTCCCTCGATTCCTTCTGCTTGCTAATTCTTCCATTTGTTTGATTTTTGGTACAAAGAAAATGAAGGAATCTGATGAGATTATGGCGTTTTAAGTCAATATTTATTAAAAAATCAATCTAGATGAAAATCTGCCCATCCCTCTAATTAGATGAGGCAACTCGAGGTTGATTTTTAATTGCAAAAGTAATTACACGGAGCAGATAGCCAGTGACATTTGATTATGTAGGTGATTGATTAAAAAGCCGAGCTCACCGAGCAGATTGTCAGCCAGGGGATCCAGACAAAAGAGCAAATTAAAAAAGTTGTCCTGTTAGTAATCACAAAATTCAAGGATGAAATTACGGCGCCAAACACCTCCATTGCCCCTGTTCTCATCACTCACCACGCGCATCCTCTCCAGCGTCTGATAAAGAAATGGATTAGTGTGAAATTAATTGAAAGGAAAAAAACTGGGAAGTGGATTCATGGCTGTGAATGAGGCTTTTTAACAACTTGAAACAGATTTCTCCAGTTTTATATAATACAACTTTTTTTTTTGCAAGAAAGACTGTTCTCAGAAAGGATCTTTTCAGAATGTTTGGTGGATTTAATTTATCTATTAAGAGACAGGGGAGAAAAGAATCCCCTTTTCTAGCAGAACAGGATATTAAGATGTCTTGCTTGTTAATTCGTCTCATTATCACATGGAAGCCTAGGGAACAGGCTGTACGTTTGGCAAGAGGATCCTTGGATTTGTACACAGCCCTGCGTGACATATTGGGTAGAATAATGAAGGGGTTTCCCCGTTGTTCACAACTCCAGTGGGGTCCACTTGAGGGTATTGTAGCTAAGCGTAGAATGAGACTGTACAGGAGTAGTCCCCAGAGAGCATAAGCCTGGCTCCTAGCGACACCGCCAGGTCTCCAAGTGGCTTGGGAAGACAAAAGGGAAATCGAGGCAGGCCACCCAACGCAGTTCTTGTAGCATTGAGAGTCCTTCACCACTTCCCAGGGCTGCTGGCGCTGGCATGGATGGGCAGGTTGTAATGAAGTAGTCAGGAGATAAGGCCCAAATCAATGCTTCCATCTCTCCCTTGCTTTGTCAGCAAATGTGCGGGCCATGCAGAGCACTGGACAGATGTGTGTTCTTCACAGGCCTCCAGGGCAGCTGATTTCAGCTATTTCCAACGTGAGAGCCTCTGCGTGCCATGGGAGATGTGTGTTCCAACAGACAGAGTCTGGACTCCTGGCCTGACACCAGTGAGTGTTGTTCTCTCCTGGAGCCTGGAGTTGTTTTCCCATTCATTCCTCCAACGTATGGCCAGGCAGATTGACATAGTGGTTAAAACTTAGACTCTTAAGATAACTGAACATTATCGAATAGAGTTAGACATGCCTGGCAATTCCTCTCTGACCTAGGCAGCTCCTCTTCAAGTTTTACATCTTAAAAAGCACATGCAATGCACACCAGTGGACAATAGGCAAGAACATTCACAACCAGCATAGCCTTTACAGTTGTCCCAGATTAGAATCATTCCAAGTATCTACCATCTGAAGACTAGATAGTGAAATCAGGTAGGGTATCATCCAGCAGCCAGATAGTCATTCATTCATTCATTCATTCATTCATTCATTCATTCATTTCTTCCTTTCTTCTTTTCATTTCAGACAGTCTTTCTTCTGCTGTCCAGACGGGACTTGAACTCTTGAACTTCAATGATCCTTCATCTCAGAATCAAGTAGCTAGGATACCAGGTGCATTCTTTCATTTTACGAAAGGAGTATTTCTACTTGGTGTATATGAAAAGACTTGTAGCAAAATAAGGTAATAGTGACAAACAAATTTTAGTTCATGGGAGCACAAATATCTTTTCAATTTAATTTTCTGTTTAAAAAAAAATCTGAAAATAAGAGAAAGTATCAACTATACATGAAAAGTACATGTGGTTTGAATGTGAACTGTCCCCCACAGGTGCATGTGTTTGAACACTTGGTCCCAGCTAGAGTCAGGTCTTGATGTGGGGCCAAGCTCAAGGGAGTGGGTCCCTAGGAGCACTCCTTGCCCACTTCTTGTTTCCTGGCACAACCTAATCAGATGCCTCAAACTCCTGCCATGATGGGCTCTATCCCCTCAAACTATGAATTAAAATAAGCTCTTCCTCCCTTAAGTTGTCTCTTGTCAGACGTTTGATCACAAACATGAAGATGAACTAGAATGGCATTCCGTCAGAAGAAGATGAATTCAATAAGCTCCCAGGTCAGAAGGCAATTGACTAAATTCTTAGCAATATGTAGGATTCCATCAGGTAGACTAAAGGGAGGAGGCTGCCACAGGGACCAGAAAATAACACTGAGTAGAATTCAGACACTTGGAATAGTGAGGCCTCAGCCCCACCTCTGCTGAACCTGGAGCTATGGTTTCCCCTAACCAAAGCTGCTACACACATCTGGGACTGTACCTCCATGTAGAATGTTTGTCTAGTATCTGCCAGTCCCTAGATGTGATCCTCAGACTCAGATGTCCCAATCTGCTTTCTGGGATCCTCCAATCCCAGCAATGGTTTCCAAGCCTGCCAGCTGGACTGAATTGTACTCAGTGTAACCTTTATTTCTTCTTTTTTTTTTTTCCATTCTCTCTTTTTTTAAGCATTGCATCGTGAATTTACAATATTTCCACCTCTTAGCCCCAGATCCCATCCCCCCTTTTCTCCCTTTCTTTTCTCCCTTTTACAATCGTTCCTCTCCCCTGCCAGACTCCCTTCTAGTTTCAAATTCTTTCACTTGTGCGGCCCCCTGTGTTTCATCTAGTTTGCCTTTGATGACATATGCCTGGCATGCTTCATGCTCCAGCAGGTATCAGTGGCCGTACCACTGAGGAAAGCATCCTCTTTTTCTTCCTCATCAACATTACTCCTCATCGGTCTCTCAGAGAGGTGTTTTTTGAGATCTTTCTACTTTTATGGGGAGGTGCTCATAAAACAGTTCTCTTGCAATTTTTGCATAAGCGTGCATATATGCCATGAAATTTTGTCTGTTATGACCCTGTCCCACCACTGTCCCACTTCAGGCTCTTATCACCTTTCTGTCCCCTCTGTGGTCTTTATTTCTGAAGGATGTGTTTACTGGTTATAGGATTCAGAGCTGGTCTTTCTAGTTCTTCTGGCTTTCATGATTTCTGATAGAAAAACGTGCAGTCATTCAAGCTGCTGACGTCATGCAGGTCATGTGTCATTTTGATCTGGCTCCTGTCAACATTTTAGCCTTTGATCTAGTCTTCAGGAGTTTGCAATTCCTTTGGTTTCGTTTGAGGTTTTTGAATTTCCAGGTTTCTGTCTCCCATTCTTTTCTGGGCCAGCACTCTCTGCTTTCTAAATTATCTACACAGCTTTCCACTTCCTACACTTTCCAATTCTAAAATATCTATTTGATTTTTGTTTGTTTGTTTGTTGCTGAGTTATTTTCAGCTTTTCATTTACTCCAACGACACAATCTTGAGCATTAGCTATGGCATTTGCATTTGCCACCTTGTTAAGCAATTCCAGTATTATTTATTCATTTATCTATTTATTTATTTACGTTTCAGTACTAAGGTTTAAACAGAGGGCCTCATGCGTGCCAGACAAGAGCTGTACCACTGAGTAGCAGTTCTCTAGTCCTCCAACGTCTTATCTTTCTGTAATCTCCGTGTGGGTGTCTGTTGATGGTCTTTGTCTGTGTAAGTTGACATTTTCCTGATTACTCGTATGTCAGGTAATTTTGGATGCTGTCATGGACATTTTGAATATTACACTGTAATAAAACAGGCTCTGGGTGAGTCCTATGAAGAAGGTTGACATTTGTGGCTTAGCGGATAATTGGACACTGTTTCGTTCCAACTCAACCTGTGCCAACCTGTCTTCTGTGGGCTAGGGTCTCATGCCAGCTCAGCTTCAAGAGGCTTTGCAGTGCTGTCTGAGTCTGCTCTGCATATGCGCCATCCAGCCGGTGTGGCTCTTGCCAGTGGTCTCTGTGTTAGCTCACACCACAGGCGTGCCGCTCAGAGGCAAGCCTTTGTTTAATTTTAGGCATAGCAAATCACTTTTATCTTATTTTATTTTTTATTTTATTTTGTGTGTGTGTGAGAGAGTGATAAAGAGAGAGATTTAGAAAATATATATATATATATATATGTATATATATATATATATAGAGAGAGAGAGAGAGAGAGAGAGAGGAGAGAGAGAGAGAGAGAGAGAGAGAGAGAGAGAGAGAGACAGAATGCCAGGGCACACGCATGGGGATCAGAAGACAACTTTCAAAAGTCAGTTTTCACCTTTCATCATTCAGGCTTCTGAGATGGACTCAGGTCGCCAGGGTTGCAAGCAGGTGCCTTACCCACTGAGCCAGCCATCTTGCCAGCCCCAGAGATAGGCTTATAAGTAGCTTTCCTGAACTACTTTCTCTTTACTGTCTTAATTGTCTAGGACTTTCCAGTACACTGTGAAGCCTTCCCCATTTAAAAAAAAAATCCACTTATTTATAGAGAGGCAGGAGGTCGGGCATGCACATGCCAAAGCATGCAGACGTCAGCAAACAACTTCCTGAAGCTGATTCTCTCCTTCTACCATATGAGCTCCAGGGATCAATCAGATCACCAGGTTTGTGTGCAAGTGCTTTACCCACCACCTCACTGACTGTCTCTCTGGACATCTTCTCCCTTTGCTTGCTTTTCTATCCAGGAAGCTGAAGCTTTGGTTATCCCTAATCCTCACATGTTTCCGTGCATCCAGGAGGGGAAAGCTGGCTTCAGACATGTGCCTAAATGGTTAGATTCCTCTTAGGGTCATTTCCCCAGATCTTGAAACCCAAGAAAAGCTTCTTTTAAAAGCCCCTTAAACCGACTCTGTGACTAGATACTCACTGAAGAGACAGGACAAGCTGAGCGAATCCCTGGCGCTTTGTTAGTGCTCTAAGCCAGGGCTTGCTCTCCCAGCATGGCGGTCCAGAGAAGCCCAGGCCAGCCACGGCAAGCTCAGCTCTCGGCCCAGAACAGCACTGGCTCTGGAGTCTAAGCAGAGTCTTATTTAGGAAACTAAATCTCAGTTTCCTAAAGTCTCAAACAGTTTGTTCGTGACAGATCTAGAGAGATGGATGGATAGATAGATAAATGGATAGATAGACAGGATATGATAGGATAGATAGATGATAGATAGATAGATAGATGACAGATAGATAGATAGACAGACAGATAGATAGATAGATAGATGATAGGTAGATTAGACAGATAGATTAGCAGATAGATTAGATAGATAGATAGATAGATAGATAGATAGATAGATAGATAGATAGATAGATAGATAGATAGTAGATAGGATGGATAGATAGATTAGATAGATCATAGATAGACAAACAGACAGATAGACAGAGACAGATAGATAGATGATAGACAGACAGAATGATGGATGGATAGATAGACAGACATGTCTCAGCATGCCACTGTCAGGCTTCACTATATGGAATCACGTGAATCAAACACGCAGCCTGAGACTTAGCAAGTTCTTTTCTGGGGCCTGCTACTGTCATCAGAAGTGTCAACCTGAGGCTGGAATTTAAGCTGAGGACAGCTTCAAGCCAAGAGGTTTCCTAGTCTCTCCAAGTCTCTGCGACTTCCTCTGTAAGTCAGAAACTGACATGGCCTCTATTCTCACAGGTAGTTTTAAAGAATGAAATAAGCTCTTCAGCAAGTCTATGGAAGCACGAAGAAGTATCGTGGCAAACCCATGAGCTACAAAACCAGGCTGTGTATAGCTCCAGGTTAAGGACGACTGAGCAAAGGACTACAGAATGTCTAAGGGTCGACAAGATACATTTTCCTGTAGCCTCGGTTTGATTTAAGAAGAAAGGGGACGTAGCAGATCTGCATGTTCTGTACTAGTCTGCAGCTGATACTCAAGATCTTCTGAATGCTGAGCCCTTATTGCAAAGTGCTCCCTGCAATACATGGAGTAGGGAAGGTAGACCTCTGCATAGCATAGAAGCGCCGGGCACTGAGACTGCACGTTCACTTTGTAGCCCCAGCCTTGGCATCTTTCTCCATCCGGCTGCTGGAAGCACGGTCGTTTTCCACATGCCCCTTCATTAAACAAGAAACTCAGATGTTGGTAATTAGACCAGTGTCCCCAGCTGCCAAGTCACATTCGGTTCCAAAAAGCCCTGTATACTGCTACTTGTGCGTGTGTTAACAATGTCCCCACAACAGGTCTGCAATTAGACTCCATCTGTTCATTTTCTCCAAGAGCATTGCCAATGGCGCCGGTGAACTTGGAGCACTGCAAGTTGTGAATTCCTGGCTGTAAACCACACTCCAGAGGTTGCTCGTGCCTGGGTAAGTGTCTGGGAGTGAAGGCTCGTGGATAGCAGTCCTAACAAAGTGGAGACAGTAAGCTTGTGGATTGCAGAGATATAGTTTCCCAGGTGTCTGTGCGGGTCTCCTCAGTCCTTCCCTGACTCTCCTGCCCATGGGCCTGGACTGAATCTTGCAGGTCTGTCTGCTGCTACTGGTGTGTGAGTCACCTGCCCACAAATGCTCTTTAGTTAAAATCAGATATCTCTACCTGCTCCAGAAAGTAGGGACAGGGAGAGACAAATCTACCCTAACACTGGATTACTGGTAAGAAGGTAAAAAATGGCACAGTCACCGTGGAAAACAATTTGATGGTTTCCCTGATGGTTAAACATAGAACTATTATATGACCCAGCAATTTGTACCTCTAGATACAGGTACCAAAACATTGAAAGCAGGGGCTGCGGAGATATCTGTATACCAGTGTTCACATTAGCTAAAAGGTAGAAATCACCCAAATGCTCATTGACAGAGAAAAGGAGACATGAAATGTGGCACTAGCCGTATGATGGAATATTATTCATCCTTAAAAAAGGAACAAAAATTTGATACATACTACAAAACGAGCATACCTTGAAAATAACGTAAAATAAACCAGATATAGAATGACAAACGCTGTGTGATTTGCTTATTTAATATGTCTAGGAAAGACAAGCTCATGGAGACATAACTAGGACAGAGGGTTCCAAGGGCTGGTAAAAAGGAAGAGGTAGCTATTAATTATTTAATGAGCAGAGAAAGTTTCTATTAGAGCTGCGAAAAGCTTCGGGCAGAAATAATGCAGATGACTGCACAAGAGCATGGCTGTGTCTAGTGCTGTCAAATTTTACAGTAGGAATAGTTGAAAGGGCAGGTACCATGTGATATATATTTTACCACACTAACTGAAAAGATACTTTACATAATCCCTGAACATGCACCCTGGATTTTAAGAGCTCTTGGGAATTCTGAGGTGGAAGTTGAAAGGCAATGGTGGATTGGTCGGGGGAGACCCGACATCCTGAAGGTGGGACTGTGGAAGCGTTCCTGTCTGCCCTTCGCAAAGCGCCCAGTGCTGAGCACTCTATGAAACTGCCAAGTAATTCCAAGGATTCTCTCCATTTCTCTGAGCCCAGGTTTCCTTGGTGACCTGACAAATGCCACAAGCCAGGAAGTTACATGCAGGACTGCTCAAGGTCAAAGCTAGAGCCCTTCATCATTGCACCCCATGGGACATGGCAGCAGGCTGCAGCAGTTGGAAGATACAGGGACTCCTCAAAAGGGTAGTGCGGGTGCAGTAAAGATTCCGGGAGTGGGGGTGAGGGAGGAACAGTTTGGGCAAGATGGCGGCAGGGACAGCTTGGAGGTCCTCAGAAGAATGTAATAGGCTGGGAGTGAGCAGAAGTTGGGTGGAGAGGAAGGGAAAGCAGGTTTATATAGACCACAGCACAAAGGGAGCAGTATGGCCAGGATCAATCAGATCCTCATTCTGACAGGACCTAGGATGACCTAGGAGACAAACCTTCGGGCACGTTACCAGATAGGTTCTAGACTAGACTAAGTGAAGTAGGACAACCCACCACTCCCATGCAGGTGGCCCCGTTCCATGGGCTGAGTAAAAGGAAGAAAATGAGCAACAGTAACATTCGTCTGTCTCGGCCAGAGCCAGGGGGTGGCTCTGTGGGTACCAGCATGCCAACTCTGTATGCGCCCAGGAAGCTCACAGGGTAGAACCAGAGGACTGACTTTGAAAGGCGTCCTCTGACCTCTGCCCACGTTCCGTGGCATGCACGTGTGCACCTTCTCTCTCTTTCTGCCGCAATTTCTCTGAATTATTGCTAAATTCATCACCAAATAGAGGAACAAGGAGGTTTTATTCTCTCTTACGATTGTCCAGCCTGGCAAGAAAACCCACACCAACACCAGGGCCGAGGGAACTGGCCACTCCATGTCCACACACCAACTGAGAGAGAGACAATCCATACTTGGCAGACCAGCATGTCTGGTCAAGTGTACAGAAGGATGCCAACTTCGTTTATCAGTTCTCTGAATCTTATGCTCCTGCCCAAGAACCAGCGCCAGCCACCATATGCTTGGTGTTCCCATCGATAGACCATCTCCTGCAGGCTCGCTTGGGGCTTAACTGACACAAGTATGTCTGGAGTTCAGAGCCTCAACTGTCAAGTTGACACCTGTATCTAACTATGACACTCTGTCTTTAATATTCAAATAAAATATTCTTTACAAAGAATGCTGGATCTTGAGGAAGGGAGGCGCCAGCTCTCCGGGGTGTCTCATTGGCCCCTCTAGGAACACCACTGCTACTTCACACATCTCCTCTATCAGGGTGGGAAGGGGTGGGGGTGGGAGGGGGTGGGGGCTTGGACTCTTCCCTTCTAGAGGTGGGGGTCTTAGGAGCCAGACCCCAGGGGACCAGCATTCAGATGGATTCAATTAAGCAAACAGAAAGACAGACTGGGTGTGTGGGGGAAGGGGAAATCTTTCCCGGGCCCACCCAGCTCAGGCTTTATTCCATCAGCAGCCGGGCCAAGAACATGTGTGGTGTGTTCAGACACAATGGTGGGCACCCTGCACAGGGCTTCTGACCTCCCTGGCAAAGGGGGATCGAAGAATCTGCTTCTTAAGGCAGGCAGTTGTCCCAACTGTTTTGGGCTGCTTTGAACCAGATCCTCACCTCGGGGTAGTAGCTGCCTCCAGCACACACTCCCGTGGCCTGAACAGTCCAAGGAATCACACCTGGCAAGTCCGTGGGCCTCTCTGCCTCGTGTCCACATTTGCCAGACTGAAGAGCTGGGCAAAGGTATGGGCATAAGGAGCAAGAGCCCGGGCTGGTCGAAGCACCCCAGGACTCTGCTGTTTGCATTCCGCCTCACCAGGCTTCCCGCCGCCCCTGTCAGTTAATCTCACCAGTGAAGATTAGTTTATTCGATTAACTGCTCCCTGCAGACTATCCTGGGAGCTCTCCTCAGCACACATCGACAGCCAGCCTTCCCCGCTGTCCACCGGCCAGCAGAGAGAAGATTCCACAATCATTCCTATCTCGTGATTGGAAAATAAACTGAAAATGAATTTTCAGCCACTGCCTGTGTTTTAAATATGAGATAAAGGGCCGCCCCTGAGCTGTGAGTTCAATCGATGGAGGGAGGGCACAAAGGAGGGAGGGAGAGAGGAAAGGAAGAAAGGATAGAGAAAGGGGGTTCCATTTAGAGTAACACACTAGGGAAACTGGGTGGCCCTGGGGCAAACGGACAGGTCACTCACAATATTTGTGTAATTAGGCGATTGGATTTTGACATCTGTAATCTCTGGGGCATGGAGATTATTTCAAAAGCTTTCGCATTTTAAAATCGTCTGCTTAATTATTATTTATTTAAGTAAGGACACGATTAGTGCATGCCTAGCAGGCACCAGAATCTTGGTCTGATCCTCAGTACTTCTGGGGTGGGGACGGTAAACATTTTTATAAAGGCTGATTTTTAAAGGTAGTTCTAGGATGAAGCCAAGTTTGTAAACTTGGGGTGAACTACCTTCCTCACGGCGCGGCATTAGATGGATGGAAAGTGTCTCAATGTTACTGAAGCTTCAGCTTCACGCGTGGGGATGTGCACATACTGGCATATTAAAACATAATCGGAACCCAGCGCAAATCCTGTTCCTGTTTTCACCCTAAGGGGTGTGCTCACCAACCAGGAGACATCTTGGTGGGAGTGCCCTGGCCGACAACAACCTCCTCCCTGCGACTGTACCAGAACATTCCTCCATGTGTCTGTATCAAGTCCCTGTGCAGCCTTCCGTCACCAAAGACGATTTCCTGGGTCAGGAAGTGACTTGAAAGCTCGACCCTGATGATTGCCTTTTGCTTGCTTGCTGTGGTTCAAAAGGAGATGGCACACCCTGCTCACCATTCCTTTTACTGGGCATCTGTCCTGGCTGGTGACAGTGACTATGGGGAGAAGGGGGAGAAACGGGGGGGAGGGGTGAGTAGGGGTGCATAAAGAATACATAGAAGTAGATGCTCCCCTCCAGAAATCAGTCACTCTGCACCCAATAATGAAAATGTGAGGTTTCTGTATGATTGCCTTCCTTGCCCAGTGAAGAGATGCTGTTTCTTATGATCACGCAGCTGATGGTCCACACGCCTTGCATATGTGTATTCTTTTTCTTTTCTTCGGACAACAGCCACAGGTATCTTTCCTCACTAGCCTCCTCCTTTGAGACAGCATCTCCTTCTGTCTTGTGGCTGCATACAGCAGACTAGGTGGCCCACGAACTTTGGGATTTTTCTGTCTTAACCTCCCAAATTGCCATAGGTACACTGGGATTATAGACACATGATACCCTGCCTGGCATTACATTCAGTTCTGGGGATTTGAACTCAGGTCCTCACATCTGCATGGCGATCACTTTTACCCACTGAACCATCATCCTAGCCCCACGTGTGTATTTCAAATGCACTGAAGTCAGACCAACCATGCCTGCAGGAAGACTCCTTCTGTAGTTAAAATACTCATCAAGCCATGGTCTCCCTTTTACATAAAACTGGATTTAGGGCCTTCATGTCTTAATTTCAGTAATTCAATTTCACTGAAAGTGCAGAATACAAGAGGTTCACACGCAGATGTTCTCAAAAACAGATCCTATCCATTTATTTACTTAGAAGCAGAATGCAAGATGGCCTAGAACTTGACCATCCCCTTCAGCCTCCTGAGTGTTAGGGTTATAGGGGTGAGCTACCATTCTTGCAAGATTCCAATTTTAAAATCAGGTCCTTAAAACAGATACCAAGAGTTTGCCTTCTCCACTGTAAGATTAGCTATTAGGACCCACAAGAGCCAACACTCACTTCCACAACTCTAAGTGGGCAGCTAGGATCTGGCATTGATTTGAAAAAACCACGTGCATACACGTTCGTTAAGCGATGTGATTCTGTGTGATGGTTACTATTCGACCTACACCCTCAACTACGTCACATGAAATTGAAGTTAGGTCTGTGGATTTCAGGAATGAAACCAACAAGTAAACATTTTAATCACAGTTTGAAGCATCTGAGTGTGTGATTCCTTTCCCATCCAAAAAGACAGAACCTGCCCCAACTGGACATACCCAACCCCTTAAAATCCCGCAAAACCCAGATAGGTCCCTGAAACTAAATTTCAGATATTGTCTTCTCTTCCTTGCCAGGGCTTTGAAGCTATTTATCCCTGAGGGGGTCTTTTAAATATGTATCTTTTCAAGCTCTGCCTGGGCGAGACCTAAGAAATGACTCAGGTTGGTGGCAGTGACCATACGGGAAGAGGCTGTGTGTGTTCTGATGGTGGCCCAGGGCGTAGGATGGATTCTGCCTCCTCCTCCTCCAGATATTTTCTGGCCAGCCCAACAAATCTGTGATCCTTCACCGTTGGGATGCGATGTGGCTTTTGCTAGAATAGTTCCAAACCACCCCTCCATACACTTTCAGTGTTTTGAAGAAGAGCCTAATCAAAAAGGCAGTTACTGGGACTGAGGCGATGGCTCAGGGGTTAAGGCCTTTGCCTCCTGTCATAGTTAAGCACAGGTGTCAACTTGACTCTTGAGGGTTTGGGCTCTGGGCACAGTTGTGGAGAGTTGATGGTTGAGTTAAGCCCAGAGCAAACCTGAAGGAGATTGTCTAGCTGCTGGGGAAGACCCAGCCCATAGTGGGTAGGATTAGGCCCTGGATAAATCACAGAGACTTGGTTGAGAGAGTTGGCATCCTTCTGTATACTTAGCCAGACATGCTGGTCTGGCAAGTAAGGATTGTTCATCTCTCAGCCGTTATGGTGGCCAGTTCCCTCAGCCCTGGTGTTGATGTGTGCTCTCCTGTCAAGCTGGACTATGAACTGTAACTGGACTATCATAAGAAAGTAAGGTGTGTGCTCTCCTGTCAAGCTGGACTATGAACTGTAACTGGACTATCATAAGAAAGTAAACTACTTGTTCCCTTAAGCTGTGTGATGGTCATTTATCAGCAACTATGCAGATGAACTGCAGCACCTCCCAAGCAAAAGGACCAGAGTTCACATCCCCATATCCCTTGTGAAAACGTGGGGAGGAAATGGCAGCGGCCTACAATTCCCACCTGGAAGGTAGAGCCTGGGAAATCCCAGAGCAGAGGAATAAGGAGGTAGAGCAATCAAGGTAATTCCTGATTGTCATCCTTGGGCCTCACCAGGCACACGCACTCAAGTGCTTTTTTCTACACACATGTACATACACACACGTGCACACACGCACACAGTGACCATGAAGAGCCGCGGGCTCCCAGCCGCCCTGGAAGCCTGCCTTAGCCAGGCTTTGCCCACCAAGCTTAGCTCAGGCTTGAGCTGAGCAGAAAAACTCAGAACTGCTCGTCCTCCATCCATGCTTTCGTGATTTCTTCTATCATTGTTTCCCCTTTGGTTTGGATGCTGGAGCTGGAGCCTGGGAGCTCGAAGTCCTCGCTTACATCTTCTTCTAGGCACTATTTAGTAATTCCATAATTGCTCTGAGGATAGCAATAGTTTGCCGCCCTCCCTACTCACAGAAGAAACCCATCGGGAATGCAGCACGGCGCCTCCCACCGCGACCTTTGGAGATGACTCCCAGGAGGCAGCGACTCCCTGGGTGAGCTCGGTTGACTGATCTGCTGAAGCCACCATGCTGAGGGCCACCTCCCCCCACATTCTGCAGCCAAACCCTCTACCTGCCCCCCACCCCAATCTTCTTTTACTGACAAAGTACAGAATATCAATAGCATTTGGGCTTGGAAAGTTCAAGGGTCAATCTTCAAGGTTCTTAGTGCTTAGGGAAGCTCTCCAGAGATTCCCTCCAGCCCTCAATCAACCCCCAGTAGCAGGTTGGTGTCCTCAGGGTGCCTGGTGCCCCCATCTCCAAATAAATAGAGGCACCCTGTGTGCGTGAGTGGTCAGTGGTCCTCATGCTAATTAAACAAACCAATTATGCTAATTAACTGGCACAAATGTTTGAATGGCTGTGAATCAGAATGAAGGGGTTTATTTACCACTTAGCTCCCAAACAAATTACCCTGTTAAAAAAAAAGTGGATTTCTAAACACAAAATCATTGTTAAGAAAAAAAAAAAGGTATTTTATCACTCAAATGGATAGATAGAAGAAAATTCTGTGGAAACACCTTCCATCTGCTTTCTCCTGAAAACACAAAAGCCAAGGAAGACTAGAGAGGAGGAGGAGAAGAAGAAAAGAACACATTGACTAAAGTTTTGGCAACACTTCCACTGAGCTACTGTGGCCAAAGCTTCAGCTACAATAGTTAACAAAATTCAGCGTCTTCAAAGGACACCATGTCATCTTGACTTTAGGAAGAAAACAAAACCTGAATGGTATACATCAATGGGGACACATGTTTTTGTGTCACCTGAGCATGCACACACACACACACACACACACACACACACACACACACACACACACACATACAGTCAAACTAAGTCCTCTGATTAAAATACTTAGTACCAAGTTCTCCTTTTGGTTGGTCAAGTTGATCCCTTGTTGTCGAAATTCAATCTAGGGCATTAAAGTGTAAACCAGTTGGAAAAACAAAGAGCTTTGGGGAAATTAGTTGCTTCAACAACAACAAACAAGCGGTGGGTAATCTTCTTAAAGAGAAGAATGAAAGGAAAACCCCCCTTCAGTTCAGGAGGAGAGTGATCTTGGCTCCCCAAGTACAGGCCTGAACCTCAGAGAGAAGTCGCATATGAAGAGGGATTAAAAGGACCTCTGCGCACACAAAGAAATGGGGGGGCTGAGGGCACAGTGCACCCACTTTCAGATGGAAGAGTATCTTCCAGGGGCCCAGCGGCCCTAATCCTTTATGCAAATCTCCTTAGATTGAAGTTTGCTTAAGTGTTTCATTTCTCTGCATACAATTAACATGAGTGCTGAAGGATTTCAAAGGGACCCCCATGTAGAAGCACCTAGAAATGGCCACATTTAATCATCCTGCAAAGTTTCCTGATCCTTTAGATGAAGTCTCACTTTTTGGAGTCTTGGAGTCCTGTAAACTGTAAAGAAGAAAACAAGAACAAAAAGAAGACACATAAACAAAATGATATCACTCTAGCCAGCTTGCTCCCTGGCGGAGGCTAAGAGATAAGTAGATATTATATCACAGGCTCTGGCCGCCTGTATTTTCTTCCTATTTGATCGTGTTCTCTGCAACACTCTTCTTTTTAATTTAACACAAAATTCATCATCCTGTGCAATGAGCTGTGTTGCCCATTTTTTTATTTGGAGAGCACTACAAATTTCCAGAGAAGCAACAAGAATAGAAAGCAATATGAAGCTCACCCTTGCCCAACTTTGCTGACTTCTGCACTCAGCCCTTTGCTTTTGTGAGATAAACACAGGACACTGCAGCGGATCAAAAAGGCAGGTCTAGGTGCTAAATGCATGGAAGAAATCAATGCATGAAAGCATGGTCGGAGAGAAAGAAAGGGACATGGATATGGGACAGGCAAGGTACTTCATGAGACAGGTCAAGGAACAGCCCTGATGAGGCTGGATGAGGAAACCAAAGGCAGGAGATGGCACGAACTGTGACTGTTTAGGGGAAGCGCTGCCAGTACAAAGGCCCTGTGGCAGAGGACAGCTTTGCCTCTGTGTGTGTGTGTGTGTGTGTGTGTGTGTGTGTGTGTGTGTGTGTGTCTTCTGTTTTATCACAAATGAAACGCAGAGGTCTGAGGGAAAATACAGAGCTAGCCAAAGACAATTGCAAGTGACACAAGAAGTCATGGGGCCCTGGATCCCTCAGAAGGATGTGATGCAGAACACAGAAACCTTGGAGACAGGCTCTCACGATGCGTCAGTGAGGAATAAGGTCAGCTTGGGTCAGCGGCCCAAGCCTCTATATTTTAAAAGCTAGGTGCCACAGCTGCCGATGAATCAGATGTGCAGTATGAACAGAAAAGACACAGAATGATTTCTAAAATTTTATTCTTTGGGCTGGTGAGATGGTTCAGTGGGTTAAGGCGCCTGTGCACAAACTTGGCGATCTGAGTTCAATTCCTGGAAGCCCACATGGTGGAGGGAGAGAACTAGCTTCTGGAAGTTGTCCACTTATCTTCACATGTGCGCCATGGCATGCTCATTCTTTCTCTCTCTCTCTCTCTCTCTCTCTCTCTCTCTCTCTCTCTCTCACACACACACACACACACACACACACACACAAATAAAATACGTTAAAACTTTTTAGTTCTGAGCAATTGGAAAGCAGAACTTTCATTTACAGAGATGGGAAGACACCGGCAATGGTTTGAGGAGAGGCGACTCTGAACACCATGGAACCCTTACCAAGCATCCAAGAACCAGCCGACGTGCCGTGTCGTGTGTGTGTGTGTGTGTGTGTGTGTGTGTGTGTGTGTGTGTGTCCCTCTTGTGCCAGGCATCATCTGCTGAAGTGTGTTTCATTGCACCAAGTCCAACGGGGTGGACTTCAAGATTCGTGCCATCCTTCGCTGCTGTGGTGGTCGGGAACAATGTCTGCCATCCCAATTCCTAAGCCAGTGAACTTTCTGAGCCTCTGTTCCTTCTTGTGTATAATGGGGAGTGCTGCTGGAACCCCCACCAATCCACCATAGAACCTGCTATATACACTCAGGGTCACCTCGGTCTATGTAGTAAATGTGTAGAGAGTAGGAAAGATGGAGTCTTTTTCTGGGGACACTACTCAGCCCCAGGACAAACAACTTGGGGAGGAAAAGTGAATTGCACTGAAGTCTCCCACCCAGCACCTTCCTGCACATCCCAGACCAGATCCTGGCATTACAGTTACAACACCTTTGTGTTTAGTGCACGCCGGTAAGCTCTGGGGAGTCTCTCTGTGTGCTACCATCAAGACCCTGCCAGAAGCATGTGGCCTGAGGGTGTGGGCTCTGTCTGTCCTGCTTTTCAGGTCTGAGGACCCTCCCCCAGGAAGTGTCTTCTCTGAATGCAAACAAAATAATGCAAAGGCATGGGCAGATGCCCTTCCTCTGAACCTTGAAGGAGGCTGGGGAGACCCCCTCCCCCAGTACCTGGGAGCAGCTGGTAGGATTTCTGAACTTTCGAAGAAGGGAAACTAATATTCCCAGTTCCAGGAAATGTCTGCAGGCCTCCTAAGTGCCCCCTCCCGACAGGCAGCTGGCGCAGGCTGGGGAGAGCAAGCTCAGCGCGGGGGTCCCCGGGACCATATGGGCAAGGCACTGGCTCGGTGGTGACGCCTGCCCTGCTTGTCACCCCCGATCATACTTGCTCTAATCCGTGTTTTAATTTAGTCTGCTGGTGCAACACCCGCGCTGCCAGGGCGGTCCTTAGGGCCCCCTCATTCCGGCTGCTGCTGACAACACATATGCAAAAGGCACAATTACTCACCCACCAAGGTGACAGAGAATGCCTCTGCCTGGGAATAAGCTGGAAGCTTCCAGCATTTCCATGTCAGTCGCTGAAGCACTGTGCAGTTTGCAGACAACCCTGTGGAGACCCTTCCCCCCTTCTCTCTCTCTCTCTCTCTCTCTCAAATAAACATTTTGATCATAGCAAGCGGTGTGACTTCAGGAGGCGGATGACTGTGGGGTCATTGATCCTGCAGTCCTGCCCTCTAGAAGAGGGGTGGCGACTAACACTCTTCCTATCAACTGAATTATTGGATTTCTTTTTAATCAAATAAGATTCTCCTGTCCTTTCTCTTCCCCCTCCCACACTGCTCGTCCCCGCCTGTTTGGCCTCAAACAAAGAGAAATATGTCAAGCCTGGCTTCGGCGGTCCCTGAAGTTCTCATGTGGACCACATTCCTCTGGCACCAAAATAAAATAGCTCTCGAGCCTCGCTTTCAGCGTCCCCATCCAAGCTGTATTCCATTCGCCACGGTCCGGGCCACACTAACAATGCCTTTCATTTTCCTATGGCCTAAAATGATTTTCTTTCTGTGAGGATCATTTTAAGCCTGGGAGAGAGATAGAGGAAAAGAGAGAGTAAAAGGGAGAGAGAGAAGAGGCTGGAAGAAAAGAAACTCTCTTCTCTCTCCCTTTCAGGGTATCATTTGCAATTTAAAGCTAACCTGGGGTGTGGAGGAACAATTGTGCAGCCCATTAAAAAAAAAAAAAAAGTCGAGCTGGCCTGAAGGCCCGTGTGGAGAGCCATTTAGCATCCCTCCTTCCACAGTATCTACTCAATACAGTTCGATAGCAGCATGTTGTTGGAGCATTGAAGGTTCTGTTCAGTTCTTCCCAGAATCAAGGCGACTCTCTTCCAGCTGAGGAGCCCGCAGCTCTCAGCGGATGCGAAGACAGACTCTTCTGGAAGGCACCTCTGGAAAATGGGTTTCTTTCCAGTCCTGCTCCCCCCCTCCCCCCACCCTTACCCTGTTTTCCCATCCCTTCATCCCTTCAAGAGCCACTGAGTGTATACAGCACTTTCATGCCTTATGTGAAATGTAATCTTTACTCCAAACTGTGCTTCTGGAAGCGTTTCTATCTGGGTTCTATCAACCTCGTTCATGGCGTCTGTACTGTTTAAGCGCCGGCCCGTGAGAACACATGCATCTTCCTCGCTCTCTAGACGCCCGATTCCACGGTTCCTGAGCTTACAGAGGGTTTGTCCTACATTCTGAGGTCGGCAGCTACTTTGGGGGCACAGGCAGCATCCCAGGTTCTTACAAAGGGGACCTGGAGCCAACAGAAGTCTTTCCTCCTGGGGCGAGTTTGCCCGGCTGTGGCCAGGCAAGTGTAATGCTGAGTCATGTGCACTCCAAGGGGAGCCTTCACACCCTCCTCCTCCTCTGCTTCCTTTTCTTCCTCCTCCTCTTCCCTTTCCTCTTGCTCCTCCCCCTCCTCCTCTTCCTCTTCCTCTTCCAGTTCCCCTCCCTCCTGTTCCTCTCCCTCTTCTTCCTCTTCCCTTCCTCTTCCTCTTCTTCCTCCTCCTCCTCTTTTGAAGACAGAATCTCACTGTGTAGCCCCTATTATCCTTGTATTCATCCCCCCTCTTGCCTCAGCCTCCTGAGTGCTGACATTACAGACACACCCACCACCCCTGGCTTTAAATGTCTGTTTAATAGTCTGAGCCGACCTGGTAGAATTGTGTTAGTCCGATCAAGCAGGTCCCGGACTTACATTTTCAGAACCGAAACCCTTGCCTTGGACCCACCATACTACAAAGCGATCATTTATTTGCTCATGAGCGCAAATCTCCTTTCTCTAGCCTGAAATATTCTTTTTTCTGGGCAAGCCCACCCCAGCAAGGGAGGGAGAGGTAGGGGGATGTGTCCCGTTCCTTACCTATTAGGGCAGTCCAGGACTGGACACCTCGGCCTCCATGAAAAGGAGACTCAGGTCTCCATACTGTTGGTCTAGAAGAGTGGGGGTGGTGGGGGGAGAGAAAAGGAGGGAGAGAGAGAGAAAGGTTGCGAGGAGGGAGCCAGGCTGTGGGAGGTGGGAGTGTGGGCCAAGGGGAAGGGGTCACACCAGAATTTCACACAGTTGGCTTGAAGAGGCCAGCACTAAGCTGCCTTTTCAACCATGGTAAACCCCGTCCATCTGGCCACCCTAAAACTCTGTTAGCTCGCTCCCCGGCCCAGGGCTGATTGCGCCTCCTGAAGCAGAAGTAACCACATCAATGTGTAAGCCCCGGCCACGGCCACTTGAGGGTATTACATTTCATTTCATGCTTGACTTAATCAAAACTGGGGAAATGAACGCACACCTTTTTGATGTTCTTTCCCCTGCTGTTTAGAGAAGAGAATCTTAACCCATTTGATCCTCACAAGAACCCAGTAAATGACCAAATATGCCAAGCTGTTGAAAGCAGAAGGCAGCCAGTTGCCCGTGCGCCTCCGGCCGCTGGGAAAGCATTTAAGGCAGCCAACTTGAGTCTGGAGCCCAGGACTTGGTGCAAATGCAGCTCTTCCCTGATCTGTCGTCCCTTAGGCACTTTTTAAAGGAAGATGTGGGTGGGGAAATAAAACCGAGACACAGACAGGAAGAGGCTCCTCCTTCACCATTTTGGGTGCCTACGTCTTGAAGATTCCCCATGTCCTCCCCAGTGCCTGTTAAGACAAGGATGGCAGCATGCTGTGTGTCCTTTGGCAAGTTGTTCAACCTCTCTTGGAGCCTAGCTTGCCTCATCTGTACAGTGGGGACAATGGGGAGCATTATAACCCATTGCATGACACTGAGTGTGGAAGTTCTTTGCTGTTGCTATTTTGCTGTGACCTGCATTTTGTCTGCCCCTCCAAAATTCATATGCTGAAGTTCTAACCCCCACAGGATTGCATTTGGAGGCAGGGTGTTTAAGGAGGAAATTAACAATTAGCGAGGACTGGGTGTGGCAACCCTGTGCCTGAAATCCTAGGACACAGGGACTGAGATAGGGTTGTTGAGTCCGGACTAGCTTGTGCTGTACAATAAGATTCTGTCTCAAAGCAAAAAACACAAGAAGAAATAAGATCATGTTAATGAGCTTCAAAGGATGATGTCATAATCCAACAGCCCTGGTGTCCTTAATAAGGGTTTGTAAGATGACTCAGTGGATTGAGGTCAACTATGGGTAAAAATGGTGACTTGAGTTGGATACCCAGAGGTCACATAGTAGAAGGAGAGAACCAGCTTCTGAAAATTGTCCTCTGACCTCCATGCATACACTGTGGCGTGCACGTACCTGTACACTGTCTATATTTGAAATAAATACATTTTTTTAAAAAGAAAAGAAGAGGAAGGGGAGAAAAAAATAGGAAGGACAAAGGAAGAGAGAGAGAGAGAGAGAGAGAGAGAGAGAGAGAGCTGTGCATAGTCATAGGAAGAAGACAAATGCAGTGAGACCGAATCAAAAGCCCAGTACGGTAGCTGGTGTCTTGTTCTTGGACTTCAGACTCCAAGTTATGAGAACAAATGCGACATGTGTCCCATCTGTGTGTAGTACTCTGTTATGGCAGCTGCGAGGATCGCCTGCCACTTCACTGTGAGGGCGCTTGCACCCTGTTTCCTATGTGTCCACCTCCTCGGTGAGATCTTAAATTGCGCTACTGGCCTGGCTGTGTCTACCGAGACTGGCTCAGCCCAGTGGTCACTGTATAGTGAGCGCTCAACATGTGCTTATTAAATGGACGAATGTAAGGATGAGGTCATGTACGGCAACAGTCCCAGACTTTTTCTTGCCCCAATTTGGCCACAAATGTGCTCACAGTCCTTGGGCAGGTGGCACACCTTCTCTGTACCTTAGTTTACAGATCTGTAACCCATGCAGCTTGATGGGTTGATTTCCAGGGCTTGGAGACTGTCTACTTCTGTCTTTAATTAAAGACTGAGCTGGAGACCGGCAGGGCGAGAGTAAAATGAAACTGTGTGTCCTTCGCCCCCGTCTCTCCCCAGGCAGCAGAGCAGCATCAAACATGACATGGAAGTAGCAGAAAGAGACCAAGGCAGGCTCATTGTGGAGGCTGTAGGGGGTCAGAAGGTGCAGGCTTAAGATTGTCAAACTTGGACATCACTGTGGGGGCCTTGAAGCCCTGGCTGCTGCTTGCCTAGTGGGGGTTTGGGGGCTGAGGGTGGGGCACTATGGGGATTGATGGATTGCATGACAGAGACTATGCGTGGAGCCTGGGGCCCTGGAAGCTCAGGACCTGGCTGCAAGGCGTGTGTATGACTGTCCATCTAGCTGGGTGGAATCAATACCCTGTCTACCAAATCTTCCGGAGGGAATGTGTTAAAATTCCTCATGTTCCAACAATAAGCCCTGGTTCTTAACCTTCTCAGCAAGGAAGGACCAACTTGTGTTTGTCACTGGATCTGGCTGGAGAAAGGCTGCGGGCCTAAGTTCCTGGCCAGCCAGCTTCTGGCACTAGCTCCCTAGGGACCTTGGATGGGTCACGTGACTCTCTGAGCTTCGGGTCTTCCTGTTAGAAAGGGAAATACTAAGCACCTGCCTTTGTAGGTAGGACTGCGGATTGAGTTTGCTGAAGAGGTTGTTTCGTTGGGGCCCCTGAGCAACCGTTTTCACCAAACTTTCCCAAGAATCTACTCAACTAGAAAACTAAAAACAGATTAAACACACCACAACATGGTCACATTACAGAATACTACACAGCTATGAAAATGTAGGAGGTGTCTGCGGGGATGGACAGAGAAAGATACTTGCAATGCAGTATGGAATCAAAACGAGAGTTTGCTAAGCACACACAGCTTTGTACCGCTCACGTGAGCATGCAAGCACGCCTCTGGTCACGCGACCACACAGGAAGTAGACTACATTTCTCCGACACGGACTCTGCTTTCTAAGCTTAATGCCACGGGCAGGTCGCATGATTCCCTGCGTTTTTTGATGGAAACCTAAAAATAAGTGTGGTGTGAAACAAAATGGAGCAAGCCCAGCCTACGAGCCAAGTATTTTGCACTGTGATAGGTGAAAAACAAGAATGTTCACGTACACTCCCAAGCTGTACTTGCCCCAGCCTACAAGCCAACGTGTGTTTAGACAGATAAAGACCCGAGGCTGGTCACGTACGAATAATCCGGAGGTGGTTATCTGGACATTACACCAACCCGACCTGCTGAAGAATGTATTAACTCGAGGCTGAGGCCACTTCCTCGGTACATGCCTTCCTGGGGCGCTGTGATGTTGCTCCTTTCTGTGCGCATCCGGCTGGTGAGAAGCTGTGTAACTACTTCCAGGTTCCTCAGCAGCCATGTGAACCCCCAAGCCACTCTTCTACAAGGCCACCACCAATCACACTGTCCATAGACAGGAACGTGCACCCTGACCAAGTGACGTCTCAAGGTGAGCAGCTTTGGAGTTAGGCAACAGTCTAGTTAGGATTTGATTTGAATGTGCGATGTGTCAAGTATTGCCTGTGTGCTAGTGAATTGTATAAAATGGCAGTTTGACTTCTTGACTAATTAATTGCTCCAAACAGTTTTCCTTCCTGGAAGATGGGGTGACTACTGACTCCTGCTGTTCTACAAGACTGTTGCACAGGTTAAGTGAGCTGACACACAGTTCTTCTCTCTGGCTATCACAGATGCTAGCAAAAAACATGGACCACTATTTATCCCAAGGATGCGTGTGTGCGTGCGTGTGTGCGTGCATGTGTGTGTGTGTGTGTGTGTGTGTGCGCGCGCACACACGCGCACGCTCATGGGGGACCAAGGGTGACACTGGAAATCATGCTGGATTGTTCTACCTTCTTATTTCTTTGCTCTAGGGTTTCCCAGGTTCCCCTTTCCAGAGTTGTCATTTCAGCCTGGCGTTTTCGTTTTGTTTTGTTTTTTGGTTTGGTTTTGGTTTTGGTTTTGGTTTTGGTTTTGGTTTTGGTTTTTTTAACATGGGATCTGGGGACTAGAACTCAGGTCTTTTTGCTTTTAAGGCAAAGGATTTAACCCCTGAGCCATCTCGCCAGCCCCTTGGAAGTATTCCTTACTGTTATTTTATTTTATTCTATGCTTGTGTAGGTATATGTATACAAGAGGCTCTTGAGTGTGTGCACCTGTGGAGTCCAAATGATGACACGAGAATCATCCTGTCTCTACATTGTTTTGCTCTGGATTTTCCCAGGCTCTAACTACAGACCACATGGGATCTGGGGATCTGAACTCAGGTTCTTTTGCTATCAGGGCAAAGGCCTCAGCCATATCCCTAGCGTCAGGTGGCTTGGGTGCTCCGACCTTACCATGATTACTTCTGGTTTCTGTATTATACAACTGTGAAACAACCAACATAAAAGTGAGTCTTTTTAAAAGAAATATATGGATACAAAGATGAGGTGTTGTATTTAAAAAAAAAAAAACAAGAAGAGAAAGTTCATAACCAATGGGGGACCTGGGCTCAGAACCCCTGCAGAAACTCCAGCAGCTAGAGAGGAGAAAGATAACACTGCACAACTGAGAAGCTCGAAAAGCCCAGGGAAAAACTTCAATCAATGCTAGCTTCAGAGCCTAGCAGGCTCAAGGTCAGACCAGCACTGGCTAGCTGGTAAGAGCCACACCATGTGACTCTGAGATCCCACGTCTCCTGGTGTCTGGCATTTACCTGCCTCCTCTTTCCATCTCTTCAGACTAGCAAGGTTCTGTGAACTTTCACCACACTCCATACTTCTGTGCTGTAACTGATGTGTATTTCACTAATGTGGTGGCCCCCCAGTAAAGATGATGGCTATTACAATTATGTATCCATTTGGATCCTGTACGTGGAGTCCCCTGCGCTCGGTTTAGCCGGTCACACTCACCAATGCACCTGTGAAATAGCACTTGTAGCCGTTCCTTTGTGAGCCTCGTTGTGTGCCAGGCCCTGTGCTTTCACAGGGATTAGCCCAGCTAATCCTCCAACAGGCCTATGTAGGGTTCACCATTATCCTCATTTGAACAAGAAGTTCAGAGACCTCAAGAGACTTGCTCGGGTTTGCACAGCAGTAAAAGTTAGAGGTGGGCTTTTCCTATTTGCATTCCCTAATCAGACCCTGGATGGAAGACCCCCAGGATATCTCCTCCTCCTCCCCCCATGCACACACCCGCAAAGTCGTATGTAACAGGTCCTTGCTTGATCTGTCAAAGAACCCAAATGCCACACCAAGAAAATCTCAGCCTCTATTCGACCTCTGGGCTGAGCTAAAGTTTCCCCCTCCCACCTCCCAACCCCTGCCTTTTGTGATGGGATCTCATTGCTGACTTGATGAAAACATTTGTAATAGATAATCAAATGCTGATATGTTGTGCGGAACAATGGTGTATTTGTTAAATATAAATGAACATGAACACGGGTCTTCAGTGGCAGAAAGGCAAAGGGTTTGACGCCCTTTGAGCTGTACAGGCAGAACCCCAGGGAAGAAGGCTGGGAGCGGCAGAAGGGTCCGCTCTGGATGGTGATCTTGGACAGCTCTTGTGTGACAAGATACATAGTTTCTTTTCAGCTGCAGGCAGATTACTGGTTACTATAGTTTCCCTAATGCTCAGATGCAGCCCTGGCCTAAGCCGCACAGAATAGGTTAAAAGAGCCGAAGTTTGGCCCGGGAAACCACGTGTTGAGAACCAGACACCAAACAAAGCCCAAAGCACATCTCTTTGGTCTTTGATGTCTTTTCTGAGGGCCGTAGAGTGAGAAAAATACACCCCGTGCTCTGGCCAGGGACTTGCCTAGGCCCCTGTGACAATGACCAGCGGATTCGGAGCAGAACACAACGCTCAGACAATGTCCCCAGGCCCCGGCGTTGCTGGATGTGTGGCTCACAAACACCCTGCGGGAAATGGCATTTCGGCTGTCATTTCTGAGAAATTTCTTGCGCGCTGAGCAGCCTGCTTTCCTAACTCGCTCCTTTCCCAGGTTCCCTCTCAAAGCAGGTGACCTGCCACCAAGATGCCCCCATGGCTCCCCATTGCCTGGGTACTGACAGCATTACGTTCTGTCTGCTTTGCAATTTTCTTAGATCTGCATAAACATCTCGTCTGGACCTTCTCCCCTCAAATAATTCCTGTCTGGTGTAAAATATTGCCTTTACCCCTTCAGAAGCGGCAGTGTGATATTTTTCATAAATGGGATTAAATCAACTGCTATTTATGCCAGCAATGTGGGCTTCTCCCCTTCTGCTGATTTCATTTAGCTTTTTATTTATATTTAAGGAGCAAGAGAAATGCACCTTTGGATTCCAGATCTCTATCCATCACTAGCCCGTGCAGCTAGCAAAATAAACGCGGAGGAGATTATGGGAGAGGGAGAGGGTGAGTTGGCACCGCCTCATGGAGTTCTGAGCGGTTTTTGATGCTTCTGGTTGTCATTAGTTCTTTATAATGTTTCATGAAAAATATCTAATTGTAACAACTGTATTCCTCGAGTGAACATATTCACTGAATTGAAGCTCTCACAATGGCCGTAGGATAACTGTCCTTGAATTTGAGCCCTTTGTGAGCTGTCAATAGGCTTACAATGTGCCGAATTAGGGGGCATATTAATGGGCAGATGTGATGACAGCCATTCTTCTACCTCAAATCTTCTTATGCAAATACCCCATGAATTCAGTTCAAAGCTGGGCCTTCCAAATGAGCAGGGCCCCCTCTCCAAAGGGACCCAGGCAGAAAATGACATGAGAAAAGTTTAGACACTTGTTTTTATAACTGAACATGATCTTGTTATCATAATCTGATGCTGGTCACTTGCATGGCCGACTTGTAGGATTTTAAACCCTTCACAGAGAGAGAGATAATCTCCCCCTTTGTGGGAGTGTGGACAGAATCCTGGCGTGCAGGAGAGAGCCGGCAGGGAGAAGCGCCGTCTGAGCTTTTCCCCAACAAAACTCTTCATGAGAAAAGTGTTTATCCTATGATAATCACAGGGTAGATTTCAGGGTGTTGTAGACAGTGGTAAAGGGCGGGGTAGGTGAGGTTCTTAAAAATGAAAATTACCCATTCTTGAGCTGACCTCTGATCAGCCGGGCCTCCCGTAACAGCAGATGTAGAATTCTCAAGACTCCAAAGAAAGCAGGGTCCTTGCCACCTCCTGCTAGCCCCAGTGACGCGCCTTCACATGAGGGTAGCTAGCAGACTGGTCGCCCGAAGGTGCTGGGCCTTGGATTCCATTCTCAGTCCTCCACACAGATCGCCTTGAAGGAGCTACCCTGCTCATTCCCATTTTACAGATGGGAGAAAGACAGGCAAGAGCCACTACTAGACCATGTATAAACCCCTTAGGAAAACCCTGCTCTGGCCACTTTAGCGAGCAGACCCCCACTCAAAGAAGCTGCCTCTGCCCCTCATACCGGCACTTTTGGCCAAGTGCCACTGAGTGTTCTTTCTCCTGGAACGATAAACTCATACTTATAAAAAAAATATTCCTCGGGGTAATAGGATTCCAAAGCTGGACTCCTTTGGAGACACAGCACTGTGGTGGTGTTTGAAGCTGAATCCCACAGCCACCCTTAAGTACATTATCAACCAAAATTGGTCAGGTTGCACAAGAAGTGACAGATTGTGTGGTATCATTATTAACAGTAACAGCCGGCATCATCCAAACTGTTTATTCACTTACGGAGTGTCAACACATTTATTCCTCTGGAGGAGCCTGCTTTATAATTGACAGCTGAGGAAACCGGAGGCCTGGGCGGAGGGGCTGAGATTCGAACTCCAGAACACAGGGAGTCGTTCTGTTGCTGGTCTCTGTGTCCTCTGCACCCTGGGCTGCTGGTGGTGGCTGTGTTCTGGATCTGCCCTGAAATTCCTCTCTCTGACTGGGGAGGTTGATAACAGCTCCCTTTCTGAAAGCTGGTTTTCAATCCTGTTCTTTCTTTGCATTTGTATTTCTGTGTTCTGTGTGAGAGATTTGGGTTACTCTTATAGCACCTTTCTCCCCGAGTATGTGTGTGTACCCCCCTGTGCGCATGTGTGTGCACGTGAGTGTGCACACATATATGTGCATGCACGTGTATTTTCTGTTTGTGTACATATGTTAGATCTGTGTGTGTCTATGTACAGGCACATATGTTCACATGCGTATGTGCGTATGCTTGTGTGAGCATGCATATGCAAGCATGTGCATGTATGTACATTTGGGCAGATTGGGGTGTAGGATAATGGTGGGAAGGAAGAGTGGAGAGTCAATGAATAAAAGCTTGCTAATGGTCTTAGATTTGGGTTGTCCCATCTAAGGTACCCTAAGGCATGGCTTAGGACTTAAAAGGTTTCTAACCAGAAAGAATCAAGTGAGAAAGGTTCAAGTATAGCCAGGCTCACTAAAATATATCATGACAGTAACCACATGATAAGAACAATGACATTTACTGTGGCGACTTTCCATGTCACAGGCAGTAACTGAGGCTTCCAATGAATTTCCCGATAATCAGAATCAAATAATGCACAGGAATGCAAGTTTGGAGTGGGGGAAGATGTTTAATTAATATTTACTCAAACTATTGTCAGGAACATGGCATAGGGAGGGAAAGGCATGATGAAGGGCCACAGCCAAGGACCACAGCCCTGGTGGCTAAAACAATGCAGAGTTACTTGCTAATCATTCTGGAGGCTGAAAATCCAAGATCAAAGTGCCTGCAGGGCTGGTTTCTGTTTAAAATCCTTGCATACCACATCACACCAGGCAGTCCGTTTGTGGCTCCTGTGATGGTCAGTCTTTATTGTCAGTTCGTTGGAATTATGTGGAAGACACACTCTGAGTGTATTAGAGAGACTTGATGGAGATGGAAAATCCCATTGTAATGGGGGCAGCACCATTCCTTGGGTGATGGCCACTTTCTCACTGTATCCTCCCTTAATGGGATAGATTAGGGTTCTAGCCTCGTATCTTCATTCAACTTTAGTCACCTCTTTAAAGGACCAGTTTTCAAGCACCGGCATACCGGTAATTAGGAAGTCAGCCTGTTACTCTGCTGAGATACCAGTCCATTCCATCATCAGCAGGGCATTGGGGAGCAGGTGAAGACACCAACACTTGAGCAAGCCTTGAGACTGTATTAATGGCTCTTCTCATCACAATGTCCAAAGACCTGACCACAAGCAACTTAAGGGAGGAAGGGCTAATTTTGCTTCACACTTCAGAGGAACGCAGCCCGCCTGGTGGGAAAGGTGTGGCAATGGCAGTGGCTGGTTTCCATGGTACAGACCAGGAAGCAGAGGCCCAAAATGCCAAGCTCGGCTGACTCTGCCTCTCTCCCTGTTCATTCGGTCTGGGACCCCTGGATAGCGCTGCCTGCATAACAATGGACCCCCCCCACCCTCAGTCAAACCTCTTTGGAAACCTCCTCTAAAATGCACCTGGAGGTGTGTCTTCAACATGATTCTGACAAGCGGATAATGACGACTGACCATCAGGGGCATTATGTATCGATGGTGGCCTGCTATGACTGCCGGGCGTGACGTGGTATGCACAGGGTTTCAAACACGGAGACAGAGGGAGCATCGACGCACTCGCTTTGAATTTCTTTCTAAAGAAGGCAACACTGAACCTGCCTTCCTAAAACAAAGAAAAGCTTTCTTTTTAAAGTTTAGTGGTGTGTGTGTATGTATGTGTGTGTGTGTGTTTCATATACACGTGTCACAGAATGTGTATAGAAGTTAGTGGACGACCTCAAGGAGTCAGTTTACTCTTTCCCTACATAAGTTCTGGGGATTGAACTCAGGTCGTCAGACTTGGCTGCGAGCACCTTTGCCTGCCATCTCACCAGCTCTGATCCCATCTTTTTGAGTAGCCACGGGCAGCTCGTGGAGCTTCATGGAGGGGTCAAAGTCTAACCATGCTCCATTGTGCAGGTCCATGATTCCTCACTCAAGCTGCAAAGTTTAAGTGTATCTTTGAATTCATGTATTAAACATTATAAAGGGTTGGCAGGCACTTGTATCTATTGCCTTATCCTCTCCCCTCCCCTGATTCCAACAGCATCTGAGACAGTTCTGCCAATATCAATCACATGAATATTTACATGCAATTCAATAAAAGTTTTATTAAGTAGACTCTCCTCTGTCAAATAAGATCAGGTCAGAGCAGGTTTTGCACAGCAAGCCTGAGCACCTTGGACTTGGAGACTTCAGGTTAGCAGGGGGGCCCTGTCATATATCCAGCTTGCTTAACTCCCTAACAAAGCCCCTGTGAACACCTGCATCTTAACTTTGACTCCACAGCACAACGTAAAGGAAAGGAAGGGCTGGAAAGACAAGGAACAGAAAAATGCCAGGCAGATTCGATAGCTCTCACTGGCCAAAGTTTAATGAAGCCAATTATCTGGAAAATCCTTCAATCAAAACAAAATGCATTATGCCCTAAAAAGAAGCTAAGAAAAGACATAGATAACCTTGAACACACATTAAGTAAAAGGAACAAAGGAAATACTATAGGTTTCCTATCCCTTGAAATGCAAGACTATAGAGCAGCTGGCTTCCAAGTGAGAGGAAGACATAACTAGAGTGAATCCACAGGACTTTCAAGGCAGTGGAAATTATCTGTCTGATGTTATAAAGTTCCACATATGTCGATTGACTTTTGTCCAAGCTTATAGAACATAAAGCACCAAGAGTGAGTCTTAACATGAACTGTGTCCACGTGTGATCAACTGCAACAAGTGAATTCCTTCTATGCATGGTGCTGATAAGGGGCCCTGAGTATGTGGAGCACAGTTCCCAGGGAAAGTGTCCAGTCCTTGTCTCAATTTTGTTATGGGCACTAAACTTTTTATTTTTATGTATAATAAAAGAGTCCTTTTAAAAAAGTCTCAATGCATTCCTCCCGTGGTTCTGCCTACTTCCAGAGGCTCAATTTGGGCCAAGAGCTGTGGGCATGGCCACTCTCCATGATTCTGTGAAAGCCACCCCAAGGACACTGCTGGCAATATTGATGCTGTGTCACTCCAGTGCTTTTCAGCCCACATCTCTGTCTGCTCTGTTTCACTGAGTTGGACCAAGTCCGAATGTCAAAGAATCATCAGAATATTAACCAAGACAGTCATGCGGATTCCCTGACACATCATGAAAATCTGTTAGCCATTCATATTAGATCAAAGTTAGGGAAAAAATAGCATTGGTTCTCTTTTTATTATTATTCTAGAGATCAAACTCATTTTCTGCAGAGACTATTTAAAATTATATTTAAGTGGAGGAAATAGACAAAGATCCCTTTCCATGGGCGGGGGTGTTGTAGGTTCCAGTGAGGGAAAAGGCACAGTCCTTGCTCCTGTATTGCCTGCTACCATATCAGGTTACTATAGAGGAGAATCCAGAACACATTAGAAATGAAGAAAACCTTCTTCCTATTGGGTTAGGCCCATTGTTTTTACCTTGGACTGTAGTATAGAAAGGATCTGAGCAGATGACTGTGGTTTAACTCATTGCTTCTATGACACCATTTTGTATTTGTGTGAAGGTCTCCCAGAGTGTCTCCTGCAGGATAATTGGAAGCCGTGGTTAATGCAGCATGGCTTTTCAAATTGAGTTGAAAAGTTCATCAAAATGTCGAGCATCTTCTCAGCTTGGCCTTTCTTGATTGAGTCTAACTTGAGTCGTTCTGGTTAGTCATGAAGCTGAGATCCTAGATGGGGCCGCTTTGGCGTTTGTGACCTGACATACAGCTGGGGAGAGGAACAAACACCTCGCATATGGGGACCCAGTCCTAATCACTGCCATCATTGTTCCCAGTGTTCTCTGGGGAACTTCTAACCCACCACCAGTGCTTGGCTGCCAAGTCGCCTGAGCATCCGGAGAGGGCAACGTATGGAGAGAGATACCACCAAGCAAACAAATGGATGAATGCTATCTCTTATCATGCTGGGGAATCGTTTGGAAGAACTGTGGTCACGCTGGACTTGGCATTGCTTGCCGCCCTTGGGAAGGGTACTGAAATGCCTCCCAGATGAGAGCTTGTAAGTACTCTGGCCCATCAGTGCATGAGTGAGCCTTTGCCCCTCCCCTCTCCTCCTCCATTATTTTAGTTGAGATAGTTCTCAACCCACTTGCCCAGAGGACCATATTCATGCTCCTTCACACGTATTTCATGTACACACACACACACACACACACACACACACACACACACACACACTCACACAGACAGCTCTACTGGGAATCATAGGGTCAAGGAACAGAGAAGACTGAACTCCAGGGAGTAGCCAAAGGGTGTAAGAACTTACCTGGACATTGACCATCTGCAGACCACTCTGATCCAACCTGTTACTTGCTCACGTTCTCCAGGGTCCAAGAAGGAGGGAACCTTGTCCCTGTCCCTTGTTTTACCCCCTACTCCCCCCTCACCCAGCTGATACTCTGCCTTGCTTCCTGCTTCTCACAGTGACTAGAATAAGGCGAGACTTTTGCCAGCAATCTCAGCATGTGTAGTTGGGCATTAGTTGGCAGTGTACTTTATGACAGTATTCACTGGAGGGTCAGACAATCCAAAAGGAGGGAGAGGAATCCATGTTACTGGGATGGGATTAGCAGAAACCCACTGCTCTCAGTGGCCTGGACAAGTTGCCTCTCAACACCTCGGGCTCAGGCAAATGGTCTTAGCAGCCTCTAAACTCCCCACAGATGCTGTTATTAGTATCCTGTCCAGAGGGGATCTTCTCAGTCAGGTCTCCCAGCTCTTTGTGATACGTTCACAGGTACAGAAGGGACACTTAGGGGCCGCAGGCTCCTGGCTTTTTGAGTTTCCTTGTTTTTAGCAACTTGAGTCTTTTTTCTTCTTCCTCCTGACCCCCCTCCCCCCAGCCTGCCTGCTTTTCCCTCTCTTCTTGCTCTCACCCTCCTGTGAAATGTGATGTATGCGGCCAGTCATCGTGCACAGTACAGCATAATCGAGAGACACATCTGGGATGTGACCTCTGGGAATTGGGTATCGGGGATATGTGCACAGTGATGCTCTGAGCTGGGGACCCTCAAAAGAACATTAGATATGTTTCTAAGGGAAACAGATCTCAGGGGAAAAGATGGATATTTCTATAATTACCATAACATTTTCTGAAATTAAGGGTCAGTTTGTGAACTTGATAACATACCTGTGTGATAAGTCGACTTTCACTCAAAACTCAGATGAAACCCTCCTTGTACAGCAGCTTTTGGGGGAGTCTATACAAAAGGAGTCTGGAAGTTGTATAGTCAATGTCTGTCTGCCTGGGTCTTGCTTGAAACACTCTGCTCATGAAGAGCCTTTTCAATAGAGAGGGACACAGTTTAGCTTGGGATAAATAAAAAAACAAAAAGTACAGAGCACTCTGCAAAGTCACTCTGTCTTTGGGTGCCAGGCATGGGAGAGACAAGAGCCCATGGGAGTTACCTTGCTCAAAGGGGTCTTTCTTGATGGTTTCGCAGTGAGGAATCCTGGGTGGCACCAGCTTCCGGCCGAAGCTATCACCCGGTCCTGTCAGCAGGATCTGCCTTCCTTTCCTGCCTCCTCTTCTTTGTTGGCCCTTCAGTTAGGGCAGCGGCCACCCTCACAGTGGCTCGTGTGCCAGTGCTTTTCTGGGTACCAGGATCCATTTGCACCTGACCATGGGCCAGTCTTCCAACCAACCAAGTCCATGGAAAGCAAAGTACTGATTGGCCCTGCTGTCCCTTTCAGATCATCCTTGGTATCAAGTCTGACTCCGAAGGCAGATCCTCCCAAACATGTGGCCAGAGACATGAGACTACAGGATTGTCAAAAAAAAAAAAAAAAAAAAAAAAAAACCAGTTGACCTTTGTTTTTGTAAGAAGAGAAACTGTTACTCAACTCAAGGCTGCTTGATCCCAAGACCGAGCCTCCTTGAATATGTAGCTTAAACCATCATTTAGCTGACTGGTAATGCAGAAAAGTAGCTTTGATGAAGGTTGCAGACTTGCCAAATGCATTATGGAAGCTCTAGAGAAGCCAGCCCAGGCTTGCTCCAGTGCCACAGTAACCCTGCATAGAATGTCCTCCCAAATCATTCCAGAACATTCTCACCTGGAGCCTATGAGGGCTCTCAAAGAACTCTGTTGTTTCTTTGTTCTTTAGTAAAAAAACCTTTATCTGAACACAAATGAAGATGCTTTGTTTAAAAAGTTTAATTTGACTAATTAAAAATTCTGAAGGAAAATACTATATCCCAACAACATGTTCCACTCTGCTAGCAATTTAATCTTTTCAATGCAGTCCTCCATTATTACTTGTGATCAATGGGCCACAACTGGGGACAGTTTTGCTTCCTGGGGCACGTTTGGCGATGTCTGGGGACAGTTTCAGTTGTCACAACGGGGAAAGGAGGGAAGGAGTGCTAACAGCTTTTACTGGGTACAGGCCTCAGGTGATACTAAATACCCTCCCCTGCCACAGAGATTCAGCTCCAGAGTGCCAACATTGAGGGCTCTATCCCCCCCCCTTCCTGCATGGGAGGGAGTGACACTGTGTCTTCATTCCACCTATCCCGAGAGGGGACTCCAGGTAGCACAAAATCCAACAACAGTACCTTCAACAGATTCCAGCCACTTCAAATTGAGACATACAGGAGCGAACCCTTCAGATAGGTAGGTGGACAGAACAGAAATCCTCTGGCAGCAAATCCCTAAGATAGCGTGATGGCAAGTCATTGCCTGGTTCTTCTCCACTGAAGACAAAGGAACGCTAGGCTGCTTTCCTGAATGTGGTCACTCAGAGCTGATCTGCCCCGGCAACACAGGGGGCTTAGAGGTGAGAAGTGCGTCCTGTGGACAGATGGCCTCCCCATCCCTTTGCCTTTATCTAAGATAAACCAGTTCCAAAGGAAAAATGGGAACTTCCTATCCTTCCCCAACCTAAGAAAAATTTCCCACCTAGAGGGGAAAGGGAAAGTGGACTCCAGCTTTCGGACACAGCCCCCCCACACTCCGAGGGAGCTCTGGTCTCTGCTTCCCTCACTTCAACTAACTTTGACTTTCTATTGCTTTACTTTCATGCTAAAATACACCTTTAAAAATAAATCTCTGGTCTTGCACATCTTCAAACCTTTCTTGCCATATAAATCTTCATGGTAGAGAAAACAGATTCAATTCCAGACACTCCCTCACCTCCCCACCCTCTGCCCAAGATGGTAACCAAAGCAGCAGAAATCCAGGGGCTGGTGGCGACTGAGGTGCAGTGCTCAGCCACGTTACTGGAAATCTTGGACCTACTATTTCTCCTGTCATGCAGCCTAGGCTGGTGCTTTAGTCAGTTCATGATTATAAAGCTTCTGCAGTGAGGCGCATCCACAGACAGAAGACAAGAGAAAACAAAGTCAGGGCCGACCATGCCTGCACCTTGGACCAGGCAACCCAAAGCTCCCACCTATACTACCTGACCCACGTCCCAGTCTGCCTGTGGCTGCCCAGGTAGCTGAGCTAGGGAGGCATCTAGCCTTCCAGCCATGTAACAAGAGATAACCAGAAAGAAAGCATTTGGGTTTCCAAGGATGTCTGCCATCAGGGGCAAGAGACTAGCCAAGATAACGCAGCTATAGACCCACTGGAGGACTCGGGTGGCTGAACATTGCTGGAAACCTACTTTCACCATGACGTAACAGGGGTTTTCATTGCCACCCTCTTTCCACAAAGGCAGGACGTAGAAAAGGAACTTCCTTCTAGAAATCCCTCATGTTCACATTCCGTTTAGCTGGCCAGACATTTGTATTTGTACCGCTATTACCTTTGCGACCCCAAGTGTCTCACGGGCCTACTTATACACTGCAATAGGATAACTAGTAATAGCAATAGTTCAAACCCAGTGACCTGCCAGAGAGCCGTGCGTGCTGGAGTCCAGCTCAGAGAATCTCAGAGTGCAAACACCCAAGCAAAGGGTTTCCTGGAAAATCTAGACAGAAATGAAATAGCAAAATGATTTGAGGCCAGCACTTGCTAGCTGCAGCCCACGAGTGGAAGCAAACTCAAGAGAGTTGGCCGTGACTAGCACTAAAAACATAGAATAGAATAGGTTAGAAAAAGAAGGATCAAAATTAATTGCATATATATATAATATATATATATATCTATGTATAGGATGGCCAGGTGGACTACATGTGCATGTGTGTATATGTATATGTATATGTATGTATGCATATATGCACACTTAGTTTAGAACACCAAAGACCCTACAATATTCACCCGGAACCACACCAACCAAATCTCTGCCCATCCTAAAGCTCAGGGAACCTTGTAGAAGAGGGGGCAGCAAAAGTGTAAGAGCCTAAAGATGGAGAGGACCAACAGTATGCAAAATACTCCACACAAGTCAGGACTGCAGCAGCCAGGATATAGCCAAATGTGATTGGACCTTGCCTGACCTGTATAATGTCAATGACCCCCCAAAGTCTAGCACGGATCACAGGAGAGAAGGCTTCAGGCAGTAGGATCCTTAGAGGCAAGGGGTTAAACAGTCAGAGTTCCTACACTAGCAGGCAACCCAAAAAGGGGCCCCAAGCTATGCCACTGAATCCTGAACCCTCACTAGTGTAGATGACTCAGAGGGAAATTCAGCGCCCACAATAGATGCTCTGGAGGATGGGCGGGAGGAAGCAGGAAGCATCAAGACAGGAAGAGAAAAGGCAAAGGGGTGAGAGGAGGGGGGAATAAGAAGAGGGGGAGAGTGGAATGGAGAACAACAGAGGGGGAGGAGGAAAGGAGAAGAAGGGGTACCTATCGAGCTGTATAACTAGGCAAAAAATGTAATAAAAAACCCCATAGAATAGAACAGGCTAGAAAAGGAAAGATCAAAACTCATTGCACATATATATAGGATCACCAGATGGACTATATGTGCATGTGTGTATATGTATATGTGTATATATATACATATGTGCACACTTATGCATGTACATATTGTATATCCATATGTGTATGCTTACATTTACATACGTGTGTGTGTGTGTGTGTGTGTGTGTGTGTGTGTGTGTACTCTACTATGACGATCAGAAAATTTGAAGATATTTTGTGGTTTTTGCCCAAAAGTGAAAAAAAAAACAGATAAAAGTCAAGGCAGAAGCTGCTCTGTACACAGACACAGGGGAGGCCTGGGCCACATTGACTGGGCCTTTAATGAATTGTCTTTTGCTTCCTAATTATCTTGAAAGCCTGATTGACGAGGGGGCTTTGCTCAATCTAAATGACACTCTTGCTGCTCTGTCTCTTGGCGCTAAGTAGCCAGTCAGCTCTGGCACCTTCTCCAGCCACCTCTGGTTAATTAACACCACTGCCTACTCCCACCCTTCTCTGTGTTGAGATTCCCTGGGGGCCCTTCTGCTCTGGCACCTCCAGTTTTGCAGCCTAGAATATTCGAGAGTTCATCTGCCACTGAGAGATATGGTTGCTGTGGAAGCATGAAAAAAGCAAAACTGCCTTCACCTTGAACTTCGGCTTTGAGAGTGTAGGGATCACCCCTTGACCTGCCCTGCCTCTGAGGGGATCGATGGCAAAAGGGAGCTGACTCAGCATCACTCGCCTCCATCGTCCGCACTTACTTTGAAAGATGCATCGTGCTCTATACCGTGTTCTTACATGGTACAGGGGGGTGGGAGGGAGAGAGGGAGCACAGAAGTTCCTTGGGGAAACACATTTGGGAAAGTCTAATGGGCCTTTGGGAACAAGAGGAAGAAACTTAAGATTGTAGTTCAAGTGTCTTAGCAACAGTGGCCTTACCCACAAAAGGGTAGTGACATCAACCCAACAGCCTCTGGGTATCTTGTCTTTCTCGCTACTGTTGGCAACATTCCTGGGAGAAGCAACTTAAGAGAGAAAGGATTAATTTTGTCATTAGAGGGCAGGATAGCGCGGTGATTGATGGCAGCTGTTCACTTCAGGTGGACAGGAAATGACCAGGGTTATCCATCCCCCAGGGTCTGCCTCCCAACATAGTACCACCAGGTAGGGACCGAGCATTCAGAGGACAAGCCTGGTGGGACTGTCAGTCCATAACAATGTCTCTGCCCAGGTGTCCATTAAGTTACTACATCTAAAAATGGGCCTCTAGGCCCTAAGATCAGCACACTGAGCATTCTGTTTCTTCCGTGAGCTCAGACAGTCTCTCAAGTGTCCACACTAGAACCCAGAATTAGCAAGGTCTTGACACGCCAACACAGGTGGCTTGCTGTCTTTTCTCTGGCTGATTTCACCTCAACTGCAGTGTCTTCTAGTTTAAGACAGTATGCCTTAGGTATACTGTTTCTGAGCACTCTAAATTCTGTGGGCGGTGAGTCAGCCTTTCCCTGTGACTCTGTCCGGGGATAACTGGTCCGCTTTCTCTGCTGGATAACCAGTTATAAGGCAGGAGAGAAGTGGGGATGTATAAAAGCCACTGTCAAAATGAAAGTGAGGTATTGAAAGAAAAAATAGCAGGAACAGCCCACTCTAGTCCTGACAGGCAGGAGGGCACTCGGCAGCTGCAGAAAGGAGGAAGAGAAGGGGATAAGCACGATTAGAAGTTGGAAATGAAAGACAAAGAAAAGAGATGAATCTACATGGTATAAACGCTATAGCTTCTGCTTCTGCACCCAGTGAGGCAGAGGGAGGATTTGGGGGAAGACATGCACAATCTCCTTAAGGGGATGCCTACTCCTCCCACCTCATTAGCATGCTTCCAGGTAGATCAGATGGGGGAGGGGGTTTGGACTCCCTGGCCAGGTGATTGATAGCCTCATCCTGATTGACTCTAGGGGGAAGCCAACATTGGTGAGTAGAACTCTTGTTCCATTCTGTTGGGATAGGGAAGGTGGGGTTTATCCTGAAGTCGGTTGCCCTCCAGCAGCTGGGAAGCCCCATCTCGGGGACAATTCATCTTACCCCCCCCCACACCCCCTGACTTTCTTCTCTATCTGTATACTACAGCTTGTGACAAGTGTTGGAGCCCCAGCTTTGTGGCTGTGGGGAAGGTCAGCCCACCTGGACAAATCCTTTGTTTGGGCACTCCAGGTTGGCACAGTGGTTGGGCTGCTTCAACGCTAGGCAACTGAAAGGATGGTCTGCTTACCTCAGTGGGGAGCCTCTCCGGACACCCCACCATTCTCTCTTAACTGTAAGGATGTTAAACCTCCCAGCGAGGGTCCTGGGAATGTTCTCTTTTGTTCCTCCAGGAACGAGGAACAGTGATCATTGTCTGTTTATGCAATTAACTTACACTCTCAAAGAAGCGGTTAATTTCAAACCGGAAGATGGTGGGTGCTGTCTTTGCTTCTGTTTACCTTCCCGAGAAACACACAATCAGGGCTAAGGAAAGCCACAGGGGGCTGGTGAAGCTAAGCAGGGAGCCACAGAGGCAGCCACCTTCCCATCACTCACTTCTGTGCATGCTAGAGTTTCTTTTCACGTGAAGCTAAAACTAAGAACTGCAAGATGACTCGGCAGATTAAAAAACGCTCTCCACAGGATCACGGTGGCCTAAGTTAGATCTCCAGAACCCACATTGAAAAACAAAAGCTGGATTCAGCGGCCAGCTATTGTAATCTCAACATTCCTTGGTGAGATGCAGACAGACAGAACTGGCTGTAAGTTCATGTACGCAGTGGCAGAAATAATGAGAGACCCTGCCTCAAAAGCAAATGGAACTAACTCACAAGAAATGTCTGCAGTCTGATTTCTACACACACATGGACAAGGCCTAACCTATGGTGGGTGGAACTAGGTCCTGGATAGATGAATCAAATACAGAAAGCTGGTTGAGGAAGTGGGCATCCTTCTGTATGTTTGGCCAGACATGTTGGTCTAGCAAGTAAGGATTGTCCCTCTCTCAGCTCGTATGTAGATATGATCCTTTGGTGCTGGTGCATGCGCTGCTGCCCACTGGATTAAGAGCTGTAACTGGACTTTGTAGGAGAAGAAAGCCCTTGTCCCTGTTTTGTCATGATTTTATCGGCGATATGCAGAGTAACTGCAACAGGGCTCAAGTACTTGTGTGAACATGAAGGTGGCGTGTGTGTGTGTGTGTGTGTGTGTGTGTGTGTGTGTGTGTGTGTGTGAATATGATGGTGGAGATAGGTATACTTCTGTGCTTTCTGTAATCACGTGGTATCTCAGTAAGAACATTGGCACACATATGTATGTGCACATACTCATACACATACATACATGATGAGTCTTAAAATAAGAAAGTTCTACAAATAGATGGGTAAAACTCCATTTGCCCCTTACACCCGGAGAGGGCCTCCATTGTCGGGGCTTTGGGACATTTGGAATTCATGCTGTCTTCCAGAACCTGATTGGAAAACAGTTCTCGAACATTCTGCAGGGCCACCAAATCATGAACAAGAAGTCCATTGCTTCAGAAGGCTGAAAGTCTGCACAGCTCAGAGCTACTTCACTGATGGCCCTCCACTTCTTTCAAATAATAGGGGAAGCCCCTAATTTAGCCAGATTTAATTTTTAACTTTTATAATTCATCAAAAATTTGATCAACGAGTTAATTTATGGCAAGGCCACGAGGTGTTCTTGCTAGCTCATCTGGTGGGCACAGGCATTACAACTTCATTTATGATTAAGGCAGCTTTATAATTGAGTGCAAAAAGGTGGTTTCTCTCCTGGGTTTTGGAGTCCCAAGGTGAGGAGAGAGAGAGCTGGGCTCTCGTTGCACAGGCAGGGACATGTGGGAAGCAGTCCACAAGTCCTGGAGTCCTGGAGGAAGTTTCAGCTTGATCCTCGGCATCAGTCCAAAGTCAGGGAGAATGGGAGTTAAAAAAAAATGGCAGCCCACGCCAGGACCAATCAGCATCTCCAATGGTTCTTGGGAAATTGGAATGCATTTGGCAGGGCAGAGCAGGAAGGTTTTGTGTGTGTGTGTGTGTGTGTGTGTGTGTGTGTGTGTGTGTGTGTGTGTGTAACAAAGAGGAGGGGAGAGACATGAGAACATTTGTGCTTATTTATGTGTTAATCTGTGCAAGTGTGTTTGTGCAGAAATACGCATATGTCTATGAACACCATGTGTGCAGATAGAAGATGTTTATAAACTTCTGTAGATGTGTATGCGTTTCTGTGAACATAAGAAAATACATGTTTAGGTGTAGATATGTGTGTAGGTCTGTGTGTACATAGATGGGAAACTTAACGATGTCCTTGCGTGTTATTAGCATACTCAGTGTATACAGAGGGATGTGTGTTGTCTGTGAAGAGGTGTATCTGTAGGGCTGTGTGAACATCAGCACACGTGAGTAGATCTGTCAAGGTGGATGTGTGAGTGGATGTGGGACAGACACCGTGAATCTCTGAATGTGCAGGTGACTCCACCTATGGATGTGTGCTCGTGGAGGGCGTACACCTGAGAATGCGCCTCATGAATGTTCATCTACACGTGTGGATTTTTACTGGTATGTTGCTTGGGAGGACGTGTGTGGACTTGGGAATGTGAGCATTAAGTGCTGTGTGTGTAAATGGAGAAACCTGACTGTATTTATTGATGCACCTGTGGTGATATGCACATCCATAAACCTGTATTCCTGTAGGTGTATTCCTCTGTGTGATGTGGGCAATGGGGACAGATCTGTGATCCAAGAGGGAGGGTGGAAAGGAGGTATATACATCTGTGAGTGTGTCTGCATTCCTGTGAATGTATGTCTAGGTGTGAATGTGGGCGATGTAGGTAGATATGTGAATGTACGAAAGAGAACGTGAGGGGCTATGTGTACTTGTGTGAATATGAGGATGTGTGCATGTGGGAATGTACAAATGAGATGGTAGACGTGTGCTTCTGTGCTGTCTGAATATGTGGTAGCTTGGGGAGCATATGGTATCTCTGAATATGTGGCATTTCCATGTGCATTTGTATCTCCTACAGTGTGCGTAGTATTTCTGTGAGCACATAGTTATCTCTGTGAATACTTGCTACCTTGGTGAACAAGTGGTGTTGCAGTGCACGTGGTTTCTCTGTGAGCACCTGGTATTTCTGTGAGCATATGATACCTTCGCATATAGTATTTTGGCAAACACATAGCATTTCTCTGTGTATATTGCCTCTCTGTAAGTACATGGTATCTCTATGCTACATGGCATGTTTTTAAGGGTGTGGTATCCCCATGTGTATAGGATGTATCTATTTAATGATATGTGCATGGTACTTTTTTGCGCACGTGGTATCTCTGTGCATACTACCTCTCTGTGCACATGGGATCTGTCTATACGTGTTATCTCTGTGTATACATGGTACCTCTGTGTGCCCATGGGATCTGTTTATATGTGATATCTTTGTATGCACATGCTATCTTGGTGTGCATGCTATCTCTGCATGCGGAATCTCTATATACAGGTAGGTCACCCAGGGACCACACACTGGCCCACACACTTGAATTCCTCTTGACAGGATCTTGCCTGAGTCACTCATACAGGGACATGAATGGAGCACCTTGGACGTGCTGGGCCGAGAACACCTCAGAGAGCAAAACATCCCACCTACATATCTTCGTGTCCCACCACTTTGTCCATGTTTAAGACCAGCCCTTTGCATCAGCCTCCCCAAGAGACCCAGCTGCGAGTCTGACACCAGGGTAGGCAGCCAGTCCATGGCATTGCCTCCTGAGGTCATTGCCCCTTTACCTCTAGACTCTCAGCAGCACACCCATCACTTAGCTCCCAGCACCCACACCAACCACCCTCTCTAGCACCTAGAGCCATCTCTTCATGCTGATTGTGCTTTAGGCTCGTCAACTGACTAGCTGCTTGATAGACTCCATACTTGATTGGCACATCGTAGGCGTGGGGATGTTATCACCACAAGGGCTCTTTCTCTGCATCCAGCACTACTAGTCCTAGGACCTGACAAGTTCTAGCTTATTCATTTAGTCTCCAAATAGCCCATAAGCCAGGAACTGCTATGTCCAGATAGAAAGAAATGGTTGAAATCCAGAAATAGGCAGATTTGCACACAGTTGACAAGGGGCCAGATTTGAACTCAGGAGTGCAGCACACTGGAAGCCCATGCCAATACATGACGTGCTATTGACTTAATATCAGTGAATAACGCAAGGACCTTTTGCATCCATTGTCAGCTGACCTTTCCAGATCCATTCCACTCTGACTCCCATCTGTCTGCCCGTCTGTCTGCCCATCCATGCATCCATCCCACCTAATAGCCATCCACTCACCCATCCACTCACCCATTCAGAAAAGCATCCCTGCTACTTTCCCAGCAGGCTTATCACCCTCAGCCAGGCCTTACAACAAAGTCTCAGAACCTCTCTGTGCAAGTTAGGAGGTCTCAAGACTGGAGCTCCTGAGCAGGTGCTGCTGGCCCCGCTCCCTCTGTGATCCCCCTACACTGGGAACATGGCTGTGTTGTCCCAGCCTTTGTTCACAGGACGGACACCCTCCTTTTACTCCTGTTCTCTCACGGTCCAAGTCATACATACCTCCTCCAAGGCCAGCTTAAACGAGGATTCCCCTGGAACAACTTTCCATGCCCCGCTGGGCATGGCCCCGCTCCCTCTTGGGCATACACCTCTGATCGCTCAACACTGCCCAGTCTACAGCAGAGCTACTCGCAAGCAGAGCTTGACCTGCTGCCAGTGTTCCTGCCCTGCCATCCATCATGATTCTGCCCACATCATTAGCACTCCGATACTCTACCTGAAGGCTTGTGGTTGTGCGCTTGCTGCCTTGGTTTTTACTCACGTTTAACCCTCTCAGCAACACTGCCAGAAGTTACTGCTTCTGGAGCCATTTTACGACCAAGGAAACTGAGGCTCAGAGGACAGAGCCGCTGCATGACTGGCCAGCTCCAAGAGAGGCTCCACTTGCCTGCAATCTGCTTTAGTCACCACTTCCATTCTCAGGAGTCGTTGATTCTTTTTTCTTTTCTGAGGACAATGTTGAATCCCAGAGAAGGGTTCCAAGGTATCATATTGTGTAGCTTTATCACATGTTCATTCTCTATTCATCCATCAATCCGCCTTATTTACTTGTGTCTGGTGTATTTCAAGGCAACGCTAATCATCAGTATCCTTTAGCTCTAAACCTACCAGCCTGCACATTACTTGGAAGGGTTGAGTATATGTCTACTGTATTTGCAAGACTGAATTAGCAGTGATTTTTATGCAGTCTCTGTCGTGTGTATATGCAGTTGTGTACCTTATTGAGTGCCTCTCTCCACCAACCCTAACCTACACACCCAGGTTCCACCCCAAATTCCCCCCTTCCTTCTCCCAGGTAGTTTCTGTTTCTATGCCTCAGAAGCAAGAGCTCCTCCCACTTTTTAAATCATGAATTAATTTCATCCCTTCTAGAACATCCAGAAAAATGTGTACCATGCAGTGTGTCCCCTTTGAGATGTTCTTCACCCAACATAATGTTTTTGAGATTCATCTGGGTTTTGACACAAATAATCTGTTCTTTCTTGTTGCTAATTATGTTACTTAAGCATACTTCAACTGTCATCTGTATTCCTGCTTATGAACACTGGGGACACTTAGTTTGTGACTATTACAAATTGTACTGCTGTGAACATTCTTACATAATTCCTTTTCAAAATATTTATGTGTCGGGGCTAGAGAGGTAGCTCAGGGGTTAAGCCTCTGCCTTGCAGGCTGAAGGTCCTGAGTTCAGGTCCTAGACCCCACTCATAGACGCTGGGCAGAAGCAGGGGGTGGGGGGAAGCCTGCGTTTCTGGTCCTTGTAGGGCGGAGCCTGTGAATCCTGGGGCAGAGTAAACAAGGAGGTGGTGGAGGCATCCATGGTGGTTCCCGAATTCGCCGGTGGTTCTACACAGAAACACACACACGCAATTGAATAAATAATAATAAAAAAGCATGTATATAAAAAACCCTATGCCTTCCCAAACTATTTGTACCCCTTGACTTCCACCAACAGTGCGAGTCTCCTGTGTTCCACATCTTTATCTACATTTAGGATTGTCAATCACTCTAATCTTAATTGTTCCGTGGGCATGTCTAGGGAATCACAATGTCCTGTTCATTTGCATTTTCCTGATGGCCAAGGCTGTGTGTTCCTTCGTGTGTGTGTGTGTGTGTGTGTGTGTGTGTGTGTGTGAATGTGTGTGCATTCACCTATCTTCCTTTGTAAAGTATCTGTTCAAGTCTGTTATTGTTTTAGAAAGCTGCGTTGCTTGTCTCTTGAGTTTTCTGCTAGAGGAATTCTTCAGATGGTCACCCTTAGTCCCCTGCCAGAGACGGGCAAATCTGTGGTTTGACCTTCAGGAGGTCAGAGGGGAGAGGAAGGCTTTTGGCTGGTGAGAGAGTCAGCTGTGCCTGTCCCCATAGCAGCCGACCCATGGCTGGGAAGATTCCCCAGCTGAAAAGCGGGTTGTGTCTCTCACCTAGGAATTGATGGGGTGAGGGAATATAGCTGGGAGAAAAGGAGGGAAGGAGAGGAGGCAGGAACTCCGCAGCAAGTCTCTGCGTGCAAGAAACTCAGGACCCAGGGTCTCCACCCAGGTTTCACTTTGCATGGAGGCATCATATGCTTGCATCCATCCTTACAAATTCAGAATCTGAGACGCTTGTTTCTTCCATCCACCGAGTATTTATGGCACAAGAAAGACTCATGTTTCCTGCTTCCTTTGAGCAAACCACAGGGTGATTTGCTTTAACCAATGAAAATGAGTAGATGTGATTTCCAGGCAGGAAAACAAACAACCCCCCCCCAAAAAAACCTGGAAGAGTTAGTGCAATTCATGGTCCTGTGTTCCCTATACACTATGTGGCTGTCAGGGTGGCTGTGATAGTTAATCTTGGGTGTCAACTTGACCACACCTGGCATTAACTAAGATCAGCTGAGACCACCTGAAGAGATTATCTGGATCAATACATTTATAATACAAAGACCAGCCCTAGATAGGATTGGAACTTCCCATTGGTGGACCAGATAAAAGGAACCACAGAACAGAAGACAGAGGGAGAGACTCTCTGAAGCTGTGCTAAAAATGCTCTTCCCTCCTGCTGCCTGGTTTCTTCATGTCTTTGACCCTCTAGCTCTCCAGCCATCCAAGTCTTCATGTGACTAAAGACGCTCTAGGAATCCTCCAGCCTTCAGCCATTACCCACTGGACTACTGGATTGAGCAGCTAAGTCAACGCATTAAATTTGCTTTGTCTGTATTCATTCTGTTGATTCTGTGACTCTAGAGAACCCTGACTATTACAGTGGCCTAGGACTTGAGTCCTGCAATTAGGTACACAGCTGTGACTTCTGGTGCATCCCAATTCCATAGAATCCTTTTCTCTTTCCACAGGCTGCAGGTCAGTGGACTTCACATGACTCAGCTCATTCTTTCCACATCTTTAAACATATATCTTCACCATTCTGTGAGACCCATCATCTCCAGGGAAATGAATAAATATGGCAGTTGAAACTGGATCTTGCCCACTGTGTCTTCTCTCTTCCCGACCCTTCCATAAGCAGCGGGGAACCGGTTTTGATTTTTAATGTATGATAACCAGCAAAGTGAATTAGGGTGCATTTTAATTCAAGCAATAACAAACACAACTTAATTCCGTTTTGAAGTAGGCATGAAAGAGCTATAAAATGCATGAGAACTCACAGCTCCCCACGGGATCGTTAAAGGGGTTTGCATTAGCAAGCAAGCCAGACTCTTCCTTGGGCAGCTAGGTCTTAAGACAAGAGAAGCATACTACCCTGAGGGTAAGAGAGACTTCTTTCAAGCTTGCACAAGACCAGCATTGAGATCAGCCACCAAAGCAGAAAGGGTCAGCCAGCCAGAGCCATCTCCCACTGGGAGTCCTGAGCAGAACCCCACGTCATGGCTCATATGTCCACTAGTCCCTGAATGGGCTCCACCAGCAGCTTCTTCGCAGATGACCATTCTGCCCATGTTTTTATCCTATAAGCATGTCCAAAGGACTTTGCTGAGGGCCTGCTACTTGGCTCCGAGAATGCTGTTTTGTTTTGTGTGCTCTCACACATGCACGTGCATACACACATGCGTGACTGAGAGAGAGAGAGAGAGAGAGAGAGTGTGTGTGTGTGTGTGTGTGTGTGTGTGTGTGTGTGTATACACAAGTGGACATTTGAGTGTGCCTATGGAGACCCAAGGGTGACACTGGGAATTGTAGCAGTTCACCTGCCTGGCTGCTGATAAAATCACCATCCAATGGCTTAAGGGAACAAGGGATTTATTCTCTTATAATAGTTTGGTTATAGTCCAGCTTTATGGGAAAGCTCACACCAACACCAGGGTCAAGGGAACCTGCCACACCATTTTCACATAACAGCTGAGAGAGGGATGATCCTTACTTGCCAGATCAACATGTCTAGCCAAGTATACACAAGGATACCAATTCCTCAACCAGCTTTCTCTATTTTATTCACCTGTCCAGAGCCTAGTTCCACCCAGTATGGGTTTGGTCTTCCTCATCAACTAGACAATCTCCTGTAGGTTTGCTCTGGGCTTAACTCAACTACTATTTCTCTACAAATGTGCCCAGAGCTCAAACCCTCAACTATCAAGCTGACACTTGTGCCTAACTATGACAAGAATCATTATCCTAGATTGCTCTACATCCTTATTGCTTTGCTCTGGAGTTTCCCAGGCTTTACCTTCAGGGCCAGAATTAGGCCACTGCCATCTCTGCCCAGCATTTTGTAAACTAGGATATGGGGTTACAAAGGCTTATCCCCTGAGCTGTCTCCCCAGCTTAGTCTGGAGAGTTTAGGAGTAAATCAAAGTCAAGTTGATTTTGCATAATTCGACAAATATTTATTGATCATTTCACAGAACCTAGTAAATCACAGCTCATTTAACGACTCTACTCAAAATGCAGCAAATGGGGATTGGTTAGTCCCAGGGGTGAGCAGTACCAGCAGAGACTGGGTGGCAAGCACTCACCCTGTGTCCATTTTCTTGGTTCCTCCCAGGCTGGGACTGTGGCAGTGGCAATTGTCGGGTTCAATGAAAATTGCAATGTTTTCAATTGTGATGGCAATTTTCAGTCTTTCCCTCTGCCTGGCGTCTCTTGAGGGTTTCGCCCGGGGATCTAGACTCATTTTCATGGCTATATCAATATCCTTTGTGATGGTGCAGCTTGGATCGAATGGCTAATGACCTGCTATTGTGATTACCCTTCATTTTGCAATTTTATTTCAATCAAAAGAGTAAGGCTTAGGGCTTATAGCCCCACCCAGCTCCCCAGGGGTGAGGTCTTAACTCCCTGGACTTAGAGCCCCTGACGGCCACACATGGAACTATTTAGTGACCAGACAGCCTCACAGAGGGGAGAATTATACTGAAGATGGCTGCTCCCCTGGCTTGGGCCTCCAGTTACCAGCAGAGAGCGATGAATGCAACACCCAACTGAAGGCGCAGAATTTCCTCTCTCTTTGCAAACGAAGGCATAGCATTTCAGAGACACTCAGCTTGTCAATGATGGCCCCGATTTACCTTCAGGAAGTCTGACCCCAGGATCCCCATTAACTTTAAGAAAACTGGCCCCTAACCAAGGTCTGAAAAGAAACATGAACCGTGTTGCTGTTGTATACATAAAGTAAGCCAGGCAGGCTCCAGGCAGCACAGCTAGGCTGTGCATTCCAAGAGAGATGTAGAGAGAAATTACAGGAAAATAAACCAACGTAAGTAATTTCAAACTTCCTGTGGATTGAATAGTCTTTAAGAACTGATATGAATCCTCAATATCTGACGCAAAACCAAAAAGGACAATCACAGAATCATAGGCATAGGATGATCACACTGACAGAAAAACAAGAGAGCTATGGCTTTATACTTAAATATGAGAAAAAATATAGAAAAGTTACTGAATGATGCACATATGCCCATATTTATCTTTGTGGAGGGAAATAGGTGAGGCGAAGAATGAGGGATCTCCCTTTCCCTCTCCCCCACCCACTACCACCACATGCCACGCCCAGCCACCCACTCCAACACCCCTCCAGTTCTGGGTGATGATGGCTTCCCATGATGATTTCAATAAGATTGGTGCCACAGTTTCTTTTCCTCTCAGCTTCAGGGAGGAAAGATGTATTTGGGCTCATGGTTCTAGACAGTTCCTCCCACAGTCACTTGGTTCTGTGTGTTTAGGAAGAACGACATGGCAGCAGGAGCATGGGACAAAGGAGAGCTGTTCACTTCATAGATGATCAGAAAGCAAAGAGCGACTGGAAGCAGCCAGGGAATGGTGAAACTGCCAAGGGCCCCCAGTACCCCTTCCATCAGCTTTGCCCCAACTCTTACACCTACCCAGCTACCTGGAGACCAGACATACAAATCATGAGCCCGAGTGTGTTGGGGGGTACATCTTCAATCAGCACAGATAGATTTAAGAATTGAATCTAACGCCTAATCTTGCACACTTTTTTTTAGAATGCAGAGATACCAAAAAGACAGTAGCCAGGGATGGTTAGAATGTGGAGAAATTCAAAGAAGTTTGAATTGCAAAGTAGAGAAGCTGTTTTGGAAAATACTTTGATGATTCCTCAAAATATTAAATGTGGAGTCATCAAAGGTCTGACCATCCCACTGAAAAGTGTTGACACATACATATCCAGGGCCACATCATTCCATTCATCACAGTCCCAAAGTTCAAGTAGCCGCAGTGTCAATCAGCTGATGAATAAACAGTGGCATAGCCCCGTGGTAGATTACTATTCAGTCACCGAAAGGAGTGAAGGCCTAAAGCAAGTGTCAATATGGACAAATCTTGAAAGCATAATGTGAGGGAAATAAGCCAGCCCCACAAGTCCACATATATGTGATTCATCTTCCCTTTGCTGAGAAATTCAGGACAAGCAAATAGGGGAACAAAGGGTTTTACTCTTGCTTATGATTCTGGTTACACTGGTTACACGTCATAGTTTAGCTGGGCAGGAGAGTTCATACTAGTATTAGGAGCTGGGGGAACTAACCCCATCATACCTGCAGTAATTGCTGAGAGAGAAGCACACTTTCTCACTTGCCGGGCAGGTTACCTGTATGCCAAAACGCCTAATTAACTCTATCTTATCACCTGTCCAGGTAATGGTTCCACTCCTTATGGGCAGGGTCTTCCCACATCCATTAGGAAATTTACCACAGGCTTGTTCAGCCTGCCTTAACCACTCATTCTTCAAAGGCTTCAATTGTCATATTGACACCTGCATCTAAGTAGTGTACCATATGTATGCATGAAACTGTCCATCACTGTAATAAACACCCCAGAGTATTAACCGAGAAGGGAGAATTATATTCTTTGGCTCATGGTTTCAGAAGCTTCCGTCCCATAGTCTTTGTGTTGACTGTGGCTTATGATGAAGTAGAACATTGAAGTAGCAGGTACATGTGGCAAAAGTGACTGCTTCATGTGAACAGGATTCAGAGAGAGAGAGAGAGAGAGAGAAGTACAGGGTATAGGACTGTGGAGCAGGTACATCGCCCTTGAAGGGCACATCACTAGTGACCCCCAGCTAGGCAGCACCTCCTAAAGAAGTTTCCACTCATCTGGAAACTACCACCAGCTGAAGACAGTTTTCAATATGTGACCCCCTGGAGGACGTTTCATATCCCAACCCCAGGGCCGTGCACTCTGGATTTTTTTCCTACCATAAGCTGTGTCCAGAATGCAGAAACCTAAAGCAACAGGAAGCAGTGGTTGCCAGGCTGGGTGAGGGTGAGCGGGAGGAACTGTTGCTGGATAATGCTAGAGGACCGAGTTTCTTCCTTGAGACTGTAAAGACCAAACAGCCATAACCGTTGCACTAAAAACTATCGAACTGAACCCTTAAATAGGTGCATATTATGTTACTGAAATACATCTCCATAAAACTGTTATTTCAAAAATCTGTATAATGTTCTTCTTCATGAGTTGTTACAGACTATAACATTTTAAAAGACTGATTTCATATTATGACTGAAGTCTGTTATCATAGAACATTTTGATGATATAGAAGGGCATGAAAATAGAAAATAAACACCAGCAGAAATTGCAAAGTTTAGAATAAAATGGCACCTACTCAAATAAAGAATTCAGAAAGTATGGAAGGGCATAAGCAGTGTCTTCCATCTGAGGACTCAGACTCTCCTCTAGTTCCAACTAGCTCTCTGTTGGCTTCTTAGGGAGATCTCAATGCTTCCCTGCACAGAGGTTGATATCCATAGAGTGATAGATATCAAATATGTAACCCAGTGTGTACATACATAATGACACAGACATATCACATGTGTATCTGCATATATATATATAAAAGTATGCTTCTCTTTATAGTTATGCAAAATTATATGTAAGGGGTAGGGAGTATAGCTCAGTCGTAGAGTGTGTGCTTAATATACATGAGGACCTGGGTTCAACCCCACTGTGCACATGCACACACACACACACACACACACACACACACACACACACACACATCCTTTCAAAGATCAGTAAAATGAGATTACAAATATATGACTTTGATCTTTTTAAAATTTTCTTTTATTTATGAGATGGGAGAAGAAAGAGAGTGGCATGCCGCAAAACTTTCTGAAGACAGTTCTCTTCTTCTATTATGTGGGATTCCAAGGACTGAACTCAGATTGTCAGGTTTGCAAGCAGTACCTTACTCACCAAGCTACCTTGCTGTTCCAACTTTGACATTTTAGGAATTGCATGGCTTGCTGACTTTGGAGGTCTTTCTGTATCAGCCCATGTGGATATAGTTTGCCTTTGAACAGTTGCATAATGCTCTGCAGGGCAGAAGCCCATTGTCTTGGCAATCACCTCCCTGCTGTCTCCCACATCGTTCACATACAGCCACAGCTGACTCCCAGGAGAAGATTGCCCAGATTGGATGGATGTGAGCAGAACATGAGATGCTATTGGCCTATGCTTTTCCCAGACTTGTGTTTTGATATAAATAACCATCAAAAGCACAATAAGCAATGCAGGGAAAGGCAAGCTCCCTCAATCCATCATTACACATCCCTGAGCCAATTTTTGCTGGTTTATACATTTTATGAACTTGCTTGAAAACAGCTTTCTTAAAAGGTGGGCAGCATCTTCTAAGCTAAACTTCCTGTAGCATCATCACAAATGGGACACGCCGTCCTTGGAGGTCCCAAGAGATGATGTCTTCTTGGAGAAGAGCAATTGCTTTTGAAGGTGATACAGTCAGATGACTCACTTGTCCCAAAATGAGGGAATGAAGGCAATCCATATTTTGGAACTCCATGGACAGTTCTTATTAAAGTGGTGATAATGATTAGGAGAGATATGCACAAAACATACAAACACATAGACATACAGACACAGGTGCACGCACAAGGCATACACACTCACACCACCCACACTTACAACTTGCCTTGTAAGGTAGAAAGTTGCTGGATTTGGAGTCAATCAAGGCTGGCTCTGAATTCTAAATTCACATTACATTTATAAACCATGAGTCTGACCCAAAGCTCCTGGCTGTGCCCTTGGGATGACAGGGGTCACCTGGCAGTTTTAAGAGCAGTAGGAACAAGGAGACTGTACCTAATCACACCTACCCCACACGCCTGTGCATGCCAGCAAGCACCTGTGCACCTACACGCACCTGTGTGCACCTGCACACACATGCATGCACCCGCATACACTCATGCACACCTGTGCACACTTGTCTTGGGAACTAAGGTTAAGGGGTTCCAAAATCTCAAGAATGGAGATAAACTGATTCAACATACCAATGCACAAAATTTATTTAGCAAGCTCTGGTGGGTGCCTTTTTGGTGTGTTTGTTTTACAAATGGTTTTATTAGACTTGGAGATGAATTTCAGAGGGTCTTTGTGAAACCCTGGCGTCGCAGAACTTCAAACAGTGTTTCCCTTTGACAGTCACTGCTCAGTGAACCCATTTAGTGCTGCCCATTGCTCACTAAGGAAATGGGCCTCCAGTCTGTGTTGTTTGTGGGAGTGCCAGATTCAAATGGCAACCGGAAGTTTTCCATTCACATTGTAATATGACCACACCACCAGTTCTATTGATAATTCATTACGTGGTGCCTCTCCTGGGCTGCAGCTCTGAAATGCTTTTTGCCGTAATGATTTTATCCCCACTTCGATAATGGCCTCCTGACGGTGTCAATCAGCCCCCCTTCCGTGTACAATAATTTTATTCTGCAATCCGTCTTGGGAGAATGCTTAAAAGCTTTCTCTCATTTTCTCCCTCTAACTCATGTATTATCTGAGATTTTACATTAAATGGCCATTCTTAATATCCCATGACATGTCACCTCTTTTCTAGAGAGGACACTGACATGGTACTTACCCGATTCCAGAATCTATACTAATCGAATCAGGCTTTCCCCCTTCAGCTGAGAGCAGTTCGTTCCACGCAGTGGCATTTAATCTGGACAAAGAACTTAGGAAAGAGAACAAAAACAATTTAAGCTGCAGTTGGTTAAATGGGACGGCAATTGATGCAATTTGTTTTATAAAAAGGAATTAGCAGATATTGAAGTCAAGTTGTGGAATGAAGGTCAAAAATCCTGGATTTATTGCCCCTGGACAACCCACACAATGGTGCTTTGAAAGCCCAAGCCGACAAATGGCGGATCAACATTAGAGTTTTGATGCTGAGGAGAAGGAAGGCTGCAGTTACACTTTCCATCTACACCGTGATCTAGTGATCAAGTAATTGAAAAGCCCTGAAATCTACCCTGGAAACCCGAGGGCTCCACTCTACCCAGAGTTTAATCTGTCTGCCCGGCACTGCCTGGAGCAATAAGCCAGAAAGCCGATTGAGGCACCCGTTTTTTTCAGGGAGGAAGAATGCGAGTCACCTTCCCTGCAGAATTCAAACACCAAACTGAGAAGTCGGAACCCCAATTCCTTCCACGCCTCATGGAGCATGGCCACTTTTTTTGCTTCCTATTGGGTGTATTTTGACTTTAAGAATGAGGAAGCCTAAACCTACAGGCTGACTTCTTTCTTATAAGATTGAAAGTTCTGTCTCACTAATGGATTGGGGACAGGACATAATGGAGAATATTGTCATTTTAATCTGAGAGTTTGTGGGCAAAGGAGGGCAGCCAGTGTGGGGAGACAGAGGGCAGCAGATCAGCCATCCGGCTGGCTTGGGCATCGGTCCTGACAAGGGTGGGTGAATTGTCCTGATAAACCTAGAATCCAAATTTCAGAGACCCAAAGAATAGAGAGCAAAGGCGACCTTACTCTTTGGGGTTATATAGATCCAGATTTGAATTCTGTCTTGGTCACATAATTAGTGCGTTATTTTGGACAGGTCACCTAACATCATGGAATCTGTATAATGGGAATAAAATCTCGACCTTGTAGGGTTGTTGTAGATTAAGATAACATATGCAATGTATAGAACACACTGCACATGTGTCACACACAGTAGGTACTCATCAGAGTGGTAATGCCATACTGTTCTATGTGATTGATATAAAATGCACATCAGTTAAAATTTCATATAGCTACTCTGAATACAACCAACTCATTTATTTCAACAAAGCACAACAGGCAGATACACAGGGAGGTGACAGGGGCTTTCTAAGAGAGAATTTGCTCTTGCACTTTAAATATTAATCTCCAAAAACTCTGTCTTGTAAGTTGGGTTTATTGGGGTGTCATCAACAGGGGAAGTGAAAGAGTGAGTTGCTTCGCCTTCTCTAAAGGTATTTGTTTTATTTTCCGCTTGCGATCTGCCTTCTGGAGCCTGTAGACTGGCATCGTGTTGGATGATGAATCCATTTGTTTGGGCAACTTCAAGAGGGAAATTTGCCCAGAGAACTGGCTGGAGCTGGCTTTGGAAACGCCAGATATAGTCTCCAACAGTCTGGGGTCCTTTCCAAATGAGTTCCCAGTAGACAGGGAGCGTCCGGTTGGGTACCGTGTGCAGCCTACACTGAGAGCCCGGAACTGTGCGAAACAAAGACCACCAAGCCATTGGCAGGTGGATCAATTGGCAGATATCAGATTGCATTCCTTTGTCTGCTGCTCGGCTTATTTTCAAGCTCCATCCAACCTTTGTGGAAGAACGAGCTTAAATGCTGACAAATTTCCCCCATCCATAAGAAATTGCTGCTGCAATTTGTCTTTTTAGCGAAGCTTCTCTGGGCCTATGTTGCATTAAAAAAAATGCTGTCCTTGTCACCTGCCATTTTTTCAGGCAGCCTGACACCCCCCGGGCTTCCCAACAGCTCTCTCCAGCAGGGGCTGTCTGCGAGCTCTTAACACTACCAAATAATTGAGGGTGACACCTCTCTTGTTCGTTGTTTTTCCAGCCCTGCAAAAATGCAAATACTTCATTGTAGTCATTAATTTTCCCATCCTTTTCTGCAAGCATCTCGTCGGAGTGATCTCATGAAGAAAGGGCTTGAAGGCGTGATTGCAGGCTCGGTGGCACGGGGGGCTCCTGCCCACCGTGGAGAGACTCTCATCAGATCGAGTCTTAGGGTGGTGATCAATCACGCCCACTGACAACCATTTTGCTCCGTTTGTTACAGATGTGAACATGCTTAATTATTTGTAGTGTAATTAGTTCATGAAATGTCAGGAAATGTCAAACTGTGTTCACAGCACAGATTTTTTTTCCCCTCGCCACAAAGAGCGGCGAGAGCAAGTGTCATTGGGAAATGAGAAGGGCCGTGTCTACGGGCAAATGAGGGACTGGCAGGGGGGACACTTGAGGGTCAAAAATATTGAGATTAGACATTTTAGAGAAGTTTGGTTTCAGGAAAATAAGTTCCAGGTATATATGAGATGAACAGGAGGCAACAAACCAGATGTAGTACCGGATGTCGCAGGTGGAGGGCTCAGCAAGGGGGGAGGTGCCACCCGGGTGCCACTGGGGTGCTGCCAGGGGAGTAAGGGGTGAGATTTCTGCTTACCATGAGTTTAAGAGCAATGGGTTTTCATGTCAAAGGATGTCGGAGTTTTAAGCAGATCTATACCAAGAGAGACAGGACCCTTTGTGTATTTCTATGTTTGAAATTCTTTATTTTAGGTGGTCGGGATGAAGTCGGTCTTTGGGTAGATGAAGGAAAAGTGTCTGCCCATGGAAAAAGCAGGTGCCCACCCTACTGTTCGAGCTCTCTTCCAAATGCTAGAGGCCAGCAAATTTGTCTCAAGGTGAAGAGCAAAGACATTTAAGGGAGGTTAGTACTAGGGTAGAGGCAGGCTCGAGAAGCTTGATTTCCTTGTAAAGATTTCCAGGACAAAAGGAGCTTAACCAAGATACACGTAAAAGTGACAGTGGCCCTTTCCACCAGCTGGCAGATGGAATGATTGGTCGGAAGATGTTAAAATTATCAAGTCACAATACAGGAGTCAGCCAAATCCAGGAAGTGGCGTGATCTGCTGCGAATTAAGGTGATATGAACACACCTTTAGACACCCACCACAAGCTTCCATTTGTTAGAACCCAATAAGTCTATGCTACACCGAAGAAACACCCTACTCTTGCAAGACGCCAAGAGACAGGTTTACTGGCACCCTGCAACTGCTCTTGGAGCGACTGACAGCCTGCCACAGAGTTCCTTGACAGCCCTCTCTGGTCAGTAAAACACAGCAGTCTGGAAATGGCAGAGCTGGGCGCCAAAGCCGGCCACAGTTGGTGGGTGCTGACAGATGCTTCCTCTCCTGTTGGAAACTGGTCGGATCTGCGGCTCCAAGCCGGGGACACTCGGGTTGTCTGAAAACCTCATGAAATTCTCATTCTCAAATGAATGAGCAGCAAGGCGGGATGGTCTCTGCCTCTCTCTACGTTTCCCCACACCATGACAATTTCATCTATGAAGAGTTCCCGGGGACTCCCACGCCTCTCCGAACTGCAAGCTTAGAAGTGTGATTAGCAACGCGCTGTGATTACCTAGTCAACACAGTGCTATTTTTAGGCCCCCATCATAACACACCATTGAACCCTCCTCCGATACGTTGCTCTCTTTGGCAATGAGCCTGTGTATTA
>JALPQD010000169.1:1545193-1557693 GCA_023101885.1 Typhlomys cinereus
ACTCATATTGATTCTTCCCCCTGATTATTGATTTGTGAATTTAGGATGATCTGAATTTAGGATAGATTTCATCTCCTCCTAAATATATGGTCATTACTGCCCTGAGTGAAGCCAGTAGCATAAAGCTACCATCATACATTTATATACAGTCAAATAAATCTGGGCCGGTGACCTCGCGGTGCACAATTTATCATGCAGCTGTCACCAGGAGCCATCTGTACGGGTTCAGGATGACAGAGCGACTTGCCGGACCTTTTCAAGTAGGAGTTTCTGTAATTTGAACTTTCTTTCCCTCTGGTGATTCCATCAGAGCTCTGTCTCTCCTGCTTGCTTCTTGCCCGGGTTGTAGGAACCCAACTGCCTGCTGTCCAGGCTGATTTAAAGGGCATGTTGAGTCTGGGCTGCTGGCTGCGAGTAGACTCACCAGACGGAGCTGGGTGTCTGTGGGCTCTAAGGCCAGACAGACTTATCTTCTTCCTCAGAGTGAATGCTGCATCGGAAAAAGCAAGTCCGCTGGGGTGCAGACACACCTGTGTCCCCAGGACCCGCTGGCTGGGCCAGGTGTGCGAGCTTGGTTCTCCTGAAGGATTTCAAGCAGATGAGATCATGGAGATGAAAGAGACGCTGGGTCACTTCATTCCTTCTGCAGGGAGCGTCACAGGAACATATTTAGTGCACTCCAAAGTCAGAGGGGAGGGAGTGGCAGGGCAGATCTGTGCAGGGCAGAGCTCCAGACACTGAGGACTGCATTATGTCAGCTGCAGACCCTGTCTGGGGCTTCCCTTAATCAAACATGCCACCTTGTCTTTGGAGAGCCTTGTTTTCTAAGGTGCCCGTCTTCAAGCTCATCCATTTGGGTAGCTTCTGATGAAACAGGAGAAATGTTCTCGGGCAGGGCCATGGTGAAGGCAGTATTGTTTCTGAAAAGGAATTTAGTAGCAGCCACTAAGCTCTCAATTAGAGCCAAGTCATAAGGATTTGCCACTAATCTACAGTGGAGGCCAAGCTTCATGGTAAAAACCCGCCTGGTGTCTGCAGGTTTGTATGCTGTGCATTGCAAGAATGTGCTTCCTTCCCAGATTTAGATATTGGAAATGCCATGTGATTAGATTAAGACGATCATTTTTATATCTATCTCCATGATTGTTTTCTCTCTGCCAAATCCTCAGAAGCATTGAACTCCACACAGACCTGGCAAATGGGACTGCTGATTGATTGAAACGTACAGGATGTTGCCAGAGGGCTGAATAGTTAAAATAAAATATACATATGGGGTACAAGAGGAGGCCACTCCCAGCCACTGTTAAGTTAAGCAGGGCTTGTCATGTGGAATTTCAAAATCCGAGCTTCACCGGCTCATGTAATCATCTGCGGCTGAGTGCAAAGCTGGCAGGCTTCTCCCCAGCCTGCATCTCAGCTCTGCAAAACCATGATGAAGTTTCTAGAAGGAGAAGAGACCATCTTGAAGGCATCAGATTCTGCCCTGAGAGTGTCCTCCTAGGAGGCTACTGGTGATTTAATACTTGCAGTTTTAAGTCAAGTTGTACTGTGCATTTAGTACTTGCATGCATACGCACGTGCAAGTGCACATATCTGCGGGTGTATATTCACATGTTATCACATGGAAGCTAAAGGACAATGTCGGATATCATTGTGCAGGTTCTGTCCACCCTTTTTTTTTTTTTTTTTTGCAAATTCTCTCCATACAGGGAACTCTCCAAGGACAGTAAGCCGGCTGGCCAATGAGTCCCAGGGATCTGCCTGTCTTTGCCTTTCCAGAGCTCAGATTGCAAGCATGCACCTCTGTACTGCTTGTTGTTGCCGTTATTTGTTTATTTCAGTGTGCTTTTTGGCTATGGAATTTGATTCTTCATGCTTTCAGGCAAGTACTTTACCAACTGAATTATCTTCCCAGTTCAAGGTGTACCATCCTTTCCAGAAGCATCGCTTAGACCCTTACGTGAAGCAATGCTGACTTGTTTCTCTCAAGTGCGCAACCTCAGGGTTCCCACAGGCCTCTGCAGCCTCTTTAAATGAAATCATGAGATCAGATCAGATTTGAGCTGTTCTTTTGCTGCAGCAAGATGATTTCTGGAGGCAAGACACCTGGCTGGCCTCGAGTAGCGATTAATTTTATGTGTCTAGAAACGGTGCAATCATCGCACAGGTTGAGGGGCTGGGATGATAGATGATGGGCAAGAAGGAGATACCATGGAACTGTTCACCATAAGCTCCTCTGAGGCTGGCAGAAGTTCAGAGACAACTGTGCTGCATCTGCCCAGAATAGACAGATTCCACAGATTTTGCAAAGTGTCATCATCCAAACAGCTGGAGGACTACAAGGCAGCAACAACTGGTCCCAGAAAGGTTTGCTTTGGCTCATTGTCTGTGCCTTCAAAAATAGCATGCATCTGGCTGGGGAGACGGTTCAATGGTTAAAAGCTTTTTCCTCACAAGCGAAAGCACCTGAGCTCGGCTCAGATCCCACCTAAAAATACCTGGCGGAAATGGTAATGGCCTGCATTTCTGGCCCTGGAAGGCAGAACTCCAGAGCAAAGCAATAAGGAGGAAAAGCAATCCAGGATATTTATGATGTCACTCTTGAGCCTCCAAAGACACACACACTCAAATGCCCTCTTGTGTACACATGCACATGCATATACACCCACTCACATGCAAAACACACATACACACATATGCACATGCATATGCGCATGCTGCAACAAACACAAAATAAAACACAGCATCCACCTCTGGTTTGCATTTGAATCGTGCTTGCTCAGAGGTAGACGTGGCAGATGCTGTGGGATGCTGGCCACACTTGCCTTCAGTACTGAGGCACATAGTCCACTTGCCACACTTTCCACTTCCCACCCATTCTGGAGTTGCTAGCTGTGCAAAGGCTGATAGCTACTTTCCTTCCTGGGTAGGAAGGGGCACCTTATCCACAGTTGTATCTCTTCCCTGCAAACTTGTATCCAAAGACAGGCAGGCTCTAGGCTACAAAAGCACAGCCACTTGTCTCATTTGGAGACAACTCTTGTCATCCCAGTGTGTGTTCCATGTGGCATCAGACGTGGCCTTTATTTCCTAACTCTGGCTTGCAGACATCTGTCTTAAAGTAGATTTCTAGAAAGCCCAATTTTAGACAATGACTGCCTACACTAGAAAGCATCCGCGATTACAGTATAGCTCCCCAATCTGATGACAAACAGCCCAGGGCAATACACAGTGGTGCACATTTGTCCCTCCTGGGTCTTTGGTGACAGTTGGAGCTCTCCAGTTGGAGCTGACCAGGGATGAACGATGATTAATCAGGAAACACTGATGCAGGGATTTGATCAACACTCCAAAAGTGTGGTCGCTCTTCAAAGCAATGGAAGGGAAGGGATCTGTCCAGCAACCGGAGGAGAAAAGAAAATGCCCCTTTTGTACTTCAATTAGCAAACAATAATTTGGATAATTGGAAGCAAGTGTTTCCTCCTTTATCATATGAATTCCACAGTTCTTTGCCCAATGCTGTCCCCTGCAGGGTAGAAAAAAATCAAATCAGAAGCCTCTAGCCATTCGCCAGCTAGAATCTAGGATTAAAGCTCAGTAGACAAAGGTGTTTCAGAGACCAATAGTCCATCTGTGCCCTTGCAGGAAAATGCCTCCATTTTCTATCGTGTCATTAACTAGACATCACGCATAGTTACTCTCTGACCATCTTGGTTGAAGCCCCCACAGCTGGCTGCAAGGGTTTCCTTGATTAAATGTGGAAGGATCCACAGTTTGCCTCTTCAGGGTCAAAGCTGATGTTGTATTTTGAGAAACTTTGGGGAAACAGCAAACCCAGGCTGGACATCTGTAAACATAGCATCCTCCCAGCTAACAGAGGACATCATTTTTTAAGAGCTGACCATCCAAAGCCTCAAGGAAATGGCTCTAAGAGAGACAGCAGGTCAGAGCATAAAAATAAAACAAAGCAAAAACCAGTAACTCAAAGCCATTGTTCCAGAAGGCAGCGCTCCTCTGAGATGAGAAGCAAGACTGAATGTCTGCTAGGGAGACTGAAATCCATGCCTGAGTTTCCCTCAGGAGCCTCCCAGGACCCAGAGGAACCCAGACAATGCCCTTCTCACTGGAGGGAGTGCTGGGAACCTGGAGGTTCAGAGGAAGCAATTCTGTGTGGCTTCATGTGGTCACCACCGGCTTCCCAGGAGAGTAAGCCCCACTTCTGGAGAGGATGTGCCATCTCTAGTCACACAGGATGGATAGACTTGACTTCGTGAATTTTTCAGAGTCCTGGGTGCAAAACCATCCTCCTGATCCTTTTCTCAGGCAGCCTGCCATTGGACAATGGCCAGGTCTGAGCATCTGTGAAGATAATGAGGGTGGTGGTGATGACAATGATGGTAAATAAATAAAAAAGATGGTCAGTTATGTCTCAAATGATCTCACAAAGGCTAAGGATTATCACCATCCCATTTTATAGACCAGAAAACAAATCCTCAAAACTTAAACTATTGACTAATATCACATAGGAATCTACATGTGGAATCAGTCCAAGGGCTTCTGCTTACTGGGAGCCAATGGGCTAAGTCCCCTTCTTGACCTGCACTGCCAAGGGATGGAGAACAGGGAGGTGTGGGACCCCGATACCTGCTATTAAAGGTTGACTGCCCTCTTCTAGGAAAGACTCAGTCACTGCAATCATGAATTCACAGTAGCTGCACTAGGTCTAAGCAAGGTGGACTTACCAAGAGCAGGCGTAGACGAAAGGAAGGACTCCTTGCTGAACTATTTGCCACAGATCAGATTCAAGAAGGGGATGGTCACTGACTCAGCTGCATACCCACAGTTGACCCCACTAGGCTCCACCAGAGTGTTCCACTCCGATGGTCATGCAGACAGCCTGGCCAAACTCAGTGGTCAGAAGTCTCGAATCTGGGAATGGGACTGGCAGGGAGGGTTGACAGGAATGGGAGGGAGAGGAAAGAGGGCAGGGGAAGAATGCATTATGTACAAGTGTGAAATTGTCAAAGAACAGACCGAATCGATTTTTAAAAATGATGAACCCTTATAAGCCAGGAAGCCGACATTAACAGAAGATGCTGATAGGAAGAGATCTTGGGCATTGAAAGCATAGAGGTGGGCGGGCAATACCTGAAAATTCATTCATTCATTGATTTTCATTGCACATTTGTATAGAACCTCCTCTGTGTTGTGCTACGGCTGGAGACAAAAACTGTCCACGGCCCTTATGGTTGAGGTGATCACTGAGGGTCTTCTCCCTCCCACCCCAAGGCCTTTCTAAGAAGCCAATGCTCTGCATCCATCTGTTTCAACCATGATGTCTCATGTTCGTTCACTTTCTAAACCTCCTCATTCCAAAGCTACCCAGGAAGCCTGGTCTTCTGCTGAACCCAATCCGGGTCCCTGCCCTGAGCCCCCCTGGTCGGATTTAGGACTCAAGGGCAGGCCTCTAGTCGCTGGCCGAAAGATCATTTCACTATCTCACCTGAAGATTCACTCTGGACTACTCAGTAGGGTCATTACCTGGGGGGAGGGGAATCAGGTAATGAGGTCAGAGGTCACACTTCTATTGTTTCAGCCCCTCTTAGCTAATGTCTTTTCAGGTCAGCTTTGTATCGAGGAGTGTCAGAAAAGCCTCCGCAGCTTGTAGATCAATTTTATGGAAGATACAGGCATATGAAAACACGGGGCTCTCGTGGAATTATGGGGGAGCCAAAGGATCCTATGACCATACAAAAGGCCCAAGTGATAACCAGAAATAAAATTCTGGCCCTAGAATCTTCATACATTTGTTCATTCAAGAACAGGTTAGTGAGCATTTTCCACACACTTGGCCTTATTCAAGACAGTCTCTGTCCCCAGGAAATTTAGAGTCCCCTGGAGGAGGCTGGCATGAAAGAAATGATACTTACCCCTCTGAAGGTCTCCTCTCCTACTGGAAGTGGGGGTGATCTTTGTGGATGGGGACCCTCTGCTCTTTGAGTGGGGAGTCACCTCAGCTTTTTCCAAAGCAGAGTGCCTCCATTCTTTGAATATAAAAAGACAGTCACCTCAATTTACATGACTTGCATGCAGCCCATCCTCACAACAAATGCCTGCCACCTGCCCAGCACAGATGGGAACTAGCTCTTCTCTTCCTAGTGGGCCTTGTACCTTTCATCCTAGCAGCGCAGCCTACCCGCAAAGCTCGAAGTCCAAGAGCTCCTTCAAGATGAATGAAGCGCCCTGCCTCGCATGAGCCTCATTTTCGCTGCCAGGATAAGCTGTCATTTTTGTCACATGGTGCCCTGATCATTAAGTTTCCAGATCTAGGTGGGTGTGAGGCACGTCGATGTGCTTCATCAGAAACTTCCCACCTCTATCTATTAGACACTTTGACCTTTGCTTAACATCATTAAGAGCTCCAAAAGTACAATTAATCTATTGAAAAAAAAAGATGTGTGACCTTTTAGAAGAACGGGGACCAGCATGAGGCTCCCATGATTCGTTGAAAGATTTCCTCTGCAGGGGGCGGGTGTGTCTGTGCATCCAAACAAGGTAACCGTGGAGAACCGGGACAGGCAGAAAGATCCAGAGCTCATCTGAGACAACTAAAGATTAGGCACCGTAAACCTGGAAGAGCGAAGTCGCCTTAGCTTGGAGGAACAGCATTGTGCTAGCTTGTGAAGCATTCACATTCAGGACCATGCGGTTTCATCTCTGGGCACACATGTTGGCCAGCATATGATGTCAACTGATAAGAATCTCTTGACTAACAGTGATCCTGTAGTAGAACCCCATGGACCAGAGTACCGTCCATTTGTTAACTAAGTCATCAATGATACTTTGTCAGGTGCTATGTGTGGACAGAGCTTATGTGAGTAAAGGCAGAACAGCAACAGGAAAAAGCCCGAAGTCTCATCACCAAGGAGTTGATAGATTTATTCTAGCTGAGAAGACAGAAAAGAAACCTAATTGATACACACAATAAGTAAGTGAATATATGGCCAGCAAAATAGTGGAAATTCCTAAAGCAATAAAGATGATGATGCATAATAGAGGATGAAAGAGAAGCAAAAAGTATTCGAGTCTTGAAAGTTGAATTTTAAATGAGGAAAGAGCTAAAGTAGGAAGTTAGATTTGGGTTTATTTCTGTTCTTTCTTCTAAGAGAGAAAGAAAAAAAAAAGCTCCTGGTCAGGACAGTCCAGGGCTACAGCTTCGCCCTTGCTTTGCTTATATATATCCCCATATAAGTCATGCTAAGTATGAGAGCCTGCAAAACACACCCGGGCAGAGCCAATAATCTTTCTCCAGGAAGCAAATCAAACACAAGGAGGCACACTGCTTTATAAACCCCATGCCTATGAAGAATTATTTAGTTAAGGAGTCTCAGAGCAAACCTGTGGAAGATTATTTAGTTGATACTGAAGACCGTTCTCTGGACAGAGAACTATGAAGTATGCCCTTCTCTCCCTGTGGATAAGGTATGGCCTGTTCCTTCAGCTTCTAATGCTGATATGAACTCTTCTGCCACTCAGATGAACTGCAACCAGAAACTGTAAGGCAAGAACAGTCCCCTAATTCTCTTAAACTATTTGGGAAGATTAAGCAAACACACGCCCCCATCATTTTACGTATTTCCTCTGGGACTGTTTTCCCTACCTCAGGAGAGTGAATTTTCCCTGCCTTTGCCCCACTCTTAGGGATGCTGATTCCAGAAGTGGCTGCCCTGACCCAAGCGGTACTCATCATCCCTGGGGATTTTCCTACTGGAAACGGGAAAGGCAAAGAGACTGTCTCTGGCCATGGGCCTAGAGTTGCGATCCATCTGGAGTCATTTTCCTACTGCAAGCAGAAGGTATGCGCCAGGACGACATGAACCCTCACCCCAGCAGAGGCCAAAGGAAACATGGACCAAGCAAGAGGCTGGGAGTCCAGAGGAGGTTCTTTGATTCGGAGTCAGTAGCAATCCCATCACCCAGGTTACTTCAGTTCGAACGGGATGTCCAATGATGACCAGAAGCCATCTCCACAGGTACCAATGGTGCCGTCAGACTGCTATGCCTCTCTTGACCTCTCACCTCTTCCAAACACAGCAGGGAGGAGATCAGAAATCATCAACTCCCAAGCCCAGTGCTCACAGCGCCCACACTTCCCTGGAAAGTCTAGTGGTGGGCAGACCCCACACTGGGAACGTTCTTGACCTCACAGCTATGTCTTAAACCTGTTCTGGTGAAGATTTCTCAGTACAATTTCATTTGGAAAAAAAAGGAAATGCAGTTGTGTATGTGCGCATGTGTGGGTGCGCATGCCCTCACGGGCAGGAAGGGGATTGGAGGGGGAGGGGGAAATCTCCTTCAAGGACAAAAGGGAACAAACCAAAAAACAAAACCAAAAAGCCTGCTCAGACTGACCCAGTCCTTCCCATATTATACAGATAAGAAATCAGCATACTAGCATTGATCCCAGGCCAGATGGAAGATGGAATTCCTGTGGAGACTCACTCTGTGTCCGAGACCGGGTCAACTGAAAACATACTTTCTAAAGTATGAGGACTTAAAAAAAAGCATTAGTCCAGGTTACTTGGAAATCCAGGATGTTGAGGAGCAGCTGCTTATACCTAGGAACCCAGCCTGTGCCAAGCATTCACAACACAGTGTTGTCATACACGCCAACCAGTTACTGTGATGTGAACCCACAGTAGGTCCTCAATAAACACGCTTTCAATCAAAGCATAAATACATCCCTTGATGGGACTAGGGAGATGGCTCAGGGATTAAAACCCTTGCCTTGAAAGCAAAAGGGCCTGAGGAGGTCGCAGACATAAAAATGTAAAGCAGAAAATGGCAACAACCTTCCCTTCCAGTCCTGGAAGGTGGAGTCTGGGAAACCCCGGAGAAAAGAAATAAGGAGGAATAGCAATCTAGGATGATTCCCGATGGTGTTACCCTTGGGTCTCTACTGGCACACACACTCTAGTGCTCTCTTGCAAACTCACACACAAGCAAAAGTAATAATAATAATAATAATAATAATAATAATAATAATAATAATGTCACTTTATAAGCAATTTTCATTCCATGAGTTCAAGCACGTTCTCTCGCTACCCCTCCAATAGAAACAACTTGGGAATAAAGCCTTCTCCAAGATGGGGAGCGGATTGCAGGCTCTGACAGGCACGGGAAGGGGCAAGGTTTGCCCCTTCCCGTGCCAGTCCTCTGAGTGAGAGCAGAAGCAAATGTGTCACATGCAGGGTTTCAGAACTGTAAACTGTTTATGTGTGCGCGGAAGAACCCATTCATTGCCTGGGGGCCCTCTCAAGCCTGCGGTTCCTCCCTTCCTAGCAGACATCGCACAGTTGTATTTTTCTCTCGGTGGCAGTCTGAGTCCCGTCTGGGTGGCAGGGTTGAGGCTGGGCCGTGTGGCGACAGCCCAAGAGGAGAGGCCAGCCAGGGCCGGGTGACTGCCAGCTGCTATAAATTTTGAACGAACAAGTGCTGTAATTTTACCCAACACCTCGTTTATGTGCCTGGCAGTCCTCTCCTGGGCCCCGGATGGAGCTTACAGAGCAAGAAATCAAGGTAGGTGAATCACAGTCTGGCTGCCCGCTGCAGCAGCAGGCTGAGGACCTTGTCTGCTGAGTTTGCGGCTGGCGCTGGAGTGGTCCCAAGCAATCTTCCTGGAATTTACCTCACTTTCGATGCCAGGAAGGAAGCCGGGACAGTTTATCTGAACCAGGGGTTTCTGGAGCCCCAGTTTCTCTAGCAGCAGCATAGAGAACACCCGAATAAAACAGCAGCAGTGTCCCTCCTAAACTGTGGGGACTGAATAAGAATGTTCGCATAGGTTCCCAGCACACAGCGAATGCACAATAAACATGTCATTGCTGCTCTGACTACAGTGGGATGCGGGTCTGGGATCCATGGCACTTGCCTGCATATGGAGGGTTGAGTCAGTCCTCAAGACCCCCGAACACATCCTTCCTCATTCCATCTATCAGATGACCCTGTCCCCTTGTTACTGCTATTAGGCAAAAAGAGATGGTAACCAGAGAAGGAACATCTCTGGCTTGACCTACCACTTCCTGCATGGGCCAGTCACCCCGCCTTTCTGAAGCTCTTCTTTGTCACACTGGAGACGTTGTGAGCATTGCTATACAGTGACCTCGTGGTGTCAGGCATTTATTAAGCGTCTGATAGACGAAGACTGCGAGACTCTGGTGACCAGCAGCATCCTAGGCCGTGGATGCTCTGACAGGACCCTCCCCCCCGCAAGACAATTTTTGTCTGAAAGAAGACCTTGGCAGGGAGTGCCTCTTTGGAATGATTGTCTCAGGAGGCCTGGGGATCTCATATTCAAATCATTTCTATCCTCACAAAATCTCTTGGAGGGAAGAAATAACTAGGGTACTTGAGCTTAGAGATGGGATTGTGGACACTCACTGAGTCTCTAGTGCCGTGGAGTCATGGAGCCTGGCGAGGCAGGGAGTATTGGGGATGTGCTCTGTGCAGAATGCTTGCCAAGAATTGCCAGAGAAGCAAGAGAGAAAGAGAGAGAGGACAGAGAGAGGGGGGAGAGAGAGAAACCTGGGGACATAAAGCAGAGTCTGGAGAGGCACTTGGAGTCACAGTACCACAAGGGCACTGCTGCTGTCCAGTGGGCAGAGGCCAGGGATGCCCTGAGAACAAGTGGGAACTCTAGGAGTTCATGACCTCTGCCCACTGCGCACCAGTAGCAGTCCCCGTCAGTGAGATACCTGCTCTCCAGCTTATCTTGGTGCCACACTGCCCACTCCACATGTCTGCACTATTGGCTTAGCTGTTGGGATTTTTGAGTTTGTGATTTCTCATGCCAATTTTGTTGGGAATCAGCTTTGGCAAATCAGTGAGCTGGTGTTTCATGCATTGAGCCTATTTCAGTAAGGGAAGAGGATGGGATGAAGTGGACCAGTGAGGGGCACTGGAGGAGGAGGATGGAATGAAGGAGAAGGACACTGAAGGAGGACAGCGATGGGATGAGGGGGATCAGTAAGGAGAACTGAAGGAGAACCGGGGTGGGGGGGTGCTTAGGGGGATCAGTGAGAAGAGGTGGAAGAGGATGGCAATAGGATACAGTAACTGATCACTGCAATGATTGATTCTTATTTCTGGGGAAGAGACAGCACCTAAAAGTACAGTAGGACTCATGGGTCAGTAATCCCAGCAAGAGGACCACCTGGTCTACATCGTGAGCTACACCGTAGGCTACATTGTAAGACTCAGTCACCAAAAACAAAACAAAACAAACATCAAAATACACCTTATATTTTCCACATGTAAGAAAGAGCAAATGGTCATCATTGTTGTTTTCTGTGGCACTGTTTTGAAATGAATTTCTATATACTAAAAGATCATTTAAAAACATGAATCTGTTAAAATTTAGGAAGAACATTAACAGAACCAAATGTTTTCTTGTAACTGTTTCTAATAAAGTATTGGAGATAAAAGGTAAAGAGGAAAGTAATAAATTTCCAGCAGATGCTGGAGAAGATACAATAGCCTTCCAAGAGTCTCTTCAGCCTGAAAAATGTTCTAAAAGTCAGGACTGACTTCAGGGTACAAATTATCAACACATCGCTGTGGAGGCTAGAGAGATGCCTCTATCTTGCAAGCAGAAGGGCCTGAGTTTGAATCCTGGGTCCTATGCAAAAACACCAAGCAGAAATGATGGTGGCCTGTACTTCTGGCTTGGAAGGCAGAGCCTGGGAAATCCCAGAGTGAAGCAAAAAGGAAATAGAGCAATCCATGGTGATTGCAGAATTGCCTTGTGCTTCCACAGGCACACATGGTGTCTTTTGATACACATACATGCACACACACACACACACACACACACATACACACACACACACACACCACTCATAAAAATAAAATAAATGAAGAAATGAACAAATAAATAAGAGTTTAGAGATACTGAAAGCTATGTGGGGCTAGTAAACCTCAAGGATGGGCGAAGCAAGGGACCATGAACACCCTGTCCTGAAGCAGGCTTAGGAAAAATCATGTACATAGCTTTTGTGGAGTGAAGTAAACACCATCAGGATCCATAAAGAACCTACAAAGTCGCTGAGAGAACAATACTGGTGAAAGTATCATCTGTTTGTATCCTAAGGACACAAGCCATTCAAACAAACAGTGGTCTCTCTGCCCAGGGTTTTAATAGCTATGCCCAAGCTGAGAAAGCCAGGTACTCAGCTACAAATGGGAGCTGGCATTTGTTTGTTTTGAAGTGCTGGAGATTGAACCTGGGGCCCCACGCATTGTGAGGTGAGCACTGTGCCAATGAGCTACACTCCAGCCCTCTCTTTACTTTTTAAGTGAGATAGAGTCTAAGCTGCCTGAACTGATCTTGAACTCACTCTGTAGCCCAGGCAGACTTTGAACTTGTAGTCTGTCTGCTTACAGTTTTCTGAGTAAAGCGGATTGCTGTCTGGTATCACTAGGCCCAGCAAGAGCAAACCCTT